>BOPN01005743.1:10000-12500 GCA_017312705.2 Penaeus japonicus | reverse complement strand
GAAGCCGGGTATGCAAGCATCTCCTGCATATGCGTATATACACAGGCACAGGCGCAGACGAATACGCATATATATATTCGTACACACACACACAGACACACGTACATATGTACACACGAGAGGCCAAGTCATGCTGCTCTTATTTGTTCACAAAATCAAATTTATTGGCTTGGGAATATTGCTTGGTTGTATTTGTTGTTAGATGTTTGGTCTCATTTGCATGCATGCAAATGAGGGTTGTTGATACTTTGATCTGAATTGATGCGTTTGATTAATACTAATCAGGTTCTTGGTAGAACTACAATTCTAAATTCAGATAAATCTAAAATATTATATGCCAGTACAAAATTCCATAATCAACTTATAGTTCTCAATGATTTAAATGCTAGATTTGTTCCATCATAGAAAGAATTAAATCTTATAATTTCTCATTAATTTTACCATCAAACCTCATTTTCTCACCAGTAGCCTTATGCAGTCTTATCACTTCTTTTATCAATTCCATCAGCATCTTCATCATCGAATCTTATCTCCACACACACACACACACACACACACACACACACACACACACACACACACACACACACACACACACACACACACACACACACACACATATACATACATATGCATACATGTGAAGACGCACAGAAACATCTCTACAAAAAAAAAAATATATATATAATAATAATAATAATAAGAAGAAGAATAAAACAGAAAAAAAATCCCTCCCAATCGTTCTCCCTCTCCTCACAATTCCCCTTCTCCTAATCCTAATCGTCCTTCTTCCACCCACAGGAGAGCGGCCGTTCGAGTGCACGTGGGCGTCGTGCAGAAAGAGGTTCGCCCGTAGCGACGAGCTGGCGCGACACACCCGGACCCACACCGGCGAGAAGAACTTCGTGTGCCCCGTCTGCCAGAAGAGGTTTATGCGCTCGGATCACTTAAGGTACGAGGGGTTCCTGTTCCTTCGGTTTTTTATGTTTGTTTAATCTTGTTTTGGTATTTTTTTGTTGTTGGAGGATTTGTTCTTTGTGTGGGTTTTTGGGGTTAAGTTGTTAGTTGTTTTTTTGGTGGGTGATGTGCCTGATGTTTTTTTTTTTTTTTTTTTTTTTTTTTTTCTTTTACCTTTTTCTCATTTTTTGATATTAAAAAAACGGTTAATTGATATAGTCGACTTTGCGTAGTACCACTGACATTAACTTTTTTACTTAATAAATCCGTGTCTCAACCTTCACCTATAGCACGCTCTCCTAACAAGCTCCTTCTGTCCGCAGCAAACACGCCCGCAGGCACCCGGATTTCGACCCAACCCTCCTGCGGCAGCGGCGCCACGCAGCCCCGAGCCCCCTCACCTGCCCGTCCTCTTCCGCCGTCTCGGACATGGAGGAACCCAGCTCTCCTTGAGGTCTGCCGCACTTAGGTATCAAGTCCCGAGTAGTCGCCGCCGTCGCCGCCGCCGTCGCCGCCGCCGCCGTCTGTGTGCCACACGCGGCCTCGTCTGCCGTGCAGTACAAAGTGCTGTGTCCTCCCGCAGCGCCACACACGTAGCCTGACCATAATGATGATGAGGTGTTGGAGCAAGCGGGTGTTGCCGTGGTGCAAATAGAGGACCAAAAAGAGAAAGGAAAATATGAAAAATAATGCATATGAAAAAGCAATTGTTAATAGTCTCCTGTTTCTCTCTCTCTTTCTCTCTCTGTCTCTCGCTCTTGTGGTGTGACGCTCAACCAATCCACCCACTCAAATGTTTGTAAATACTTTTTTATTATTATTGTATCTCTCTTGCGGAAGTTAAATAGGCTCTACCCACTCAGGTCTGTGAGGCATACCACACACAAAATATCTTATTGCTCAGAACTACGTATTCAAGTGCAACACAGTGTAGCAGTCATCAGAGTTGTGTCATCTGTGCATCTGCTCTCAGCTGCTCAAAAAAAAAGAAAGAAAAAAAAAACAGATGTGATGTATATATATTTTACATGAGACAGTTACTTGATGCTCTTTTGATATATGCATACATATACATATATATATATATAATGTATTTTTAATTGTGTTCCATGACTTTTGGGAGTGTATCACACGTGTTGTAAATTGTATACATATCGTATCAGTAGGTTCAAACTGTAATGATATTCACACATTTATATGTATACCCATTATACCTACATATTCCCTGTGTACAAGTGTGTGATCCTTCACTTCCATGTGTATAAACATTGGGAGTACTTGCAGCTACCAGGAAAATGTTTGTACTATCTCCCCGTGTTCATATGATTGGTCTTCGTAAAATACAGGGTCTCGGTCAATGATCAGAAGAGTCTTCAACCTTGCTACAAACTAGACATTTTTGTGAAAAATATCTAGTGAAATGTCAATAACCATTTTCTCTTGGCCTGAACTATTTTTGAATGCAGAAAATACTGATAAGTATGTGTAAATGCAATCTGTATTTGCTGGCTATCTCAAATGTTTGAATTCCTAAATCATTTCT
>BOPN01005742.1:55000-62500 GCA_017312705.2 Penaeus japonicus | reverse complement strand
TTATCGTCATTGCCATAACTGTAATCGTCATAATTATTGCTATTCTTATTATTGTCATCATCATTATCATTATCAATATCATCCTTATTATCATTACCATTTGTCTTTATTATCATTATATTTTCCCTTATTATCATTATCATATTCCTCACTATCATTATATTTTCCCTTATTATCATTATCATTTTCCCTTGTTATCATTATCATTGTTATCACCATTTCTATCAATATCATAATTAACGTCTATCATTAGAGAGTCACATCATTACGATATCGATCACTATCATTGGTGTCATTATCATTCTATGAAGAGTAGCCCTTAACCAATGCCCGATACATACACATACACATACACACACACACACACACACACACACACACACACACACACACACACACACACACATACATATATATATATATATATATATATATATATATATATATATATATATATATATATACATACATATATGTGTGTGTGTGAGTATACATAAACACACACACACACGCATATATACACACAGTCACACACACTCATATCTCTCCATACATATGAGGGCATCACCTCCATGATACAGATGACATGAGTTCATAACAAAGAGACCAATTACAGAGCCCGCATACTCTCTCTCTCTCTCTCTCTCTCTCTCTCTCTCTCTCTCTCTCTCTCTCTCTCTCTCTCTCTCTCTCTCTCTCTCTCTCTCTCTCTCTCTCTCTCTCGCTCGTTCGCTCTCTCTCTCTCTCTCTCTCTCTCTCTCTCTCTCTCTCTCTCTCTCTCTCTCTCTCTCTCTCTCTCTCTCTCTCTCTCTCTCTCTCTCTCTCTCTCTCTCTCTCTCTCTCTCTCTCTCTCTCTCTCTCTCTCTCTCTCTCTCTCTCTCTCTCTCTCTCTCTCTCTCTCTCTCTCTCTCTCTCTCGCTCGTTCGCTCTCTCTCTCTCTCTCTCTCTCTCTCTCTCTCTCTCTCTCTCTCTCTCTCTCTCTCTCTCTCTCTCTCTCTCTCTCTCTCTCTCTCTCTCTCTCTCTCTCTCTCTCTCGCTCGCTCGCTCGCTCTCTCTCTCTCTCTCTCTCTCTCTCTCTCTCTCTCTCTCTCTCTCTCTCTCTCTCTCTCTCTCTCTCTCTCTCCCTCTCGCTCTCTCTCTCTCTCTCTCTCTCTCTCTCTCTCTCTCTCTCTCTCTCTCTCTCTCTCTCTCTCGCTCTCTCTCTCTATTTATCTATGTCACTTCCTCTTCTCTTCTCTATCTCTTCTTTTTCTTGTTCTTCTCTATATTAATTTTTCTTTTCTTCTTTTTCTATCTTCTAATTCTATCTCACTATCTCACTCAATGTCTTTTTCTTACTCTCTCTCTCTCCCCCCCCCGCCCTCTCTCTCTCTCTCTCTCTCTCTCTCTCTCTCTCTCTCTCTCTCTCTCTCTCTCTCTCTCTCTCTCTCTCTCTCTCTCTCTCTCTCTCTCTCTCTCTCTCTCTCTCTCTCTCTCTCTCTCTCTCTCTCTATATATATATATATATATATATATATATATATATATATATATATATATATATACATATGTATATATACACATAAGGGAAAAGGAAGATAGAAAGAGATAAAGAGGAGGAGAGAAAGGCGGAAAAGAATTGAGGATGAAGAGGAATAGGCAAAGAGGGAGAGGGGAAAGGGGAACGAGTAAAGGGAAAGATAAATGAGGAGGGAAGAGAAAAGGAAGAAATGGATTAGAGGCAAAGGGGAAACCTATAGAGGAAGAGAGGGACAAAAGGGACAGAAGAAGAGGTGTAGAAGAAGAGGGAACCAAAAGAGAATAAAGAAAGAAACGAAGAAAATAGAAGAGAAGAGGAGAATAAGAAGAGGGAAGCAATAAGAAAAAAAAAAAAGAAACGAAGAAAATAGAAGAGGAGAAGAGGAATATAAGAAGAGGGAAAGAAAAAAAAAACGAAGAAGAAAATAGAAGAAGAGAGGAGGAAGAGAATAAGAAGAGGGGAAAAGGATGGAGAAAGAGGGGAATGAGGGGGGGACTTTAACAAATCAACATGAGTATCACAACTGGTCCTCAAACTCGTCTCAATGGGGGGGGGTTAGGGGAAGGGTAGGGAAGTCGTGAGGGGAGAGGGGAGGGTAGGGGCGTTAATGAGGGGAGGGGGGATGAGAGAGGAGGGGGGGAAGGGGAGGAGTACATGCGATTGACGGGGAGGAGGGGCAGAGGGGGAGGGGGAGGGAGTCTGACTCTGGTGATGGAGATGGGAAAGAGTTAAAAGGGATAAGGGGAAGGAAGGAGGAAGAGAGAAAAGAGAAAGAAAGAGAAAGAAAGAGAGACGAAAATTAAGATGGAAGAATGAGAATGAGAAGGGGAATAATAGAGAGAGAGACGTATAGATAGATACAGATAGACAGCGAGACAGAACGAGCTAAAGAGAGAGAGAGAGAGAGAGACAGAGAGAAAGAGAGCAAGAGGAGGAAGAAGGAGGAGGGGGAAGGAGGGAGGAGGGAGGGGGAGGGAGGGGGCGTTAAGGAACCAAAAATCAGTGACAGCCTCCAACAGTGACAGACGAACAGTAACAAGGACAATTGGAGGACAATGAAGCACGGTGGAAGGAACGAGAAGGGGGGGGGGGTATGGGTAAGGGGGGTGGGGGGATGGGGAGGCGAAGGGGAGAGGAAGGGGAGAGGAGGAGGAGGAAGAAGGGGGAGGGGTAAGAGGGATGGAGGAAGAGAAAGTGGATTGAGAGAGAGAGAGAGGCGGGAGAGAAAGACAGAAAGAGAGAGAGAGAGAGAGAGAGAGAGAGAGAGAGAGAGAGAGAGAGAGAGAGAGAGAGAGAGAGAGAAAGAAAGAGATAGAACAACGAAGATAAAGAGAGAGAAATAAAGACAAAAGAAAGTGAGAGGGAGAAAAGACGATAGATGAAGAAAAAAAAAAAAAAAAAAAATATATATATATATATATATATATATATATATATATATATATATATATATATATAATAAAACAAAAACAAAGAAAAAGAGAAATACGAAATCAAAGAACAAACACAAATAGAAAGAGAAAAAGGATACAAAGTAAAACAACAAAAAACTAAACTAAACAAAGAAAAGTAAAACTATAGTAAGAGAAATGAAAGTTAAGAGAACTCGCTTCGAAATTGTTGGTGATTTTTGTCGTTGCTGAAGTTCAGTCTTCGGGAGGCTCGAGGAAGAGGAAAAGGAGGAAGAGGAAGAAGAAGAGGAAGATTGAGGTGATTATGATGAAGAGAAGGAGGAAGCAATGGAAGAAGTGGAAGAGAAGGAAGGGGAGGGGGGAATAGAGGGAGAAAGAAGAAGAGGAAGAGGAAAAGGAGGAAGAGGAAGATTGAGATGATTATGATGAAGAGAAGGAGGAAGAAATGGAAGAAGTAGAAGAGAAGGAAGGGGAGGGGGGAGATAGAGGGAGAAAGAAGAAGAGGAGGAAGGAAAAGGAGGAAGAGGAAGAAGAAGAGGAAGATTGAGATGATTATGATGAAGAGAAGGAGGAAGAAATGGAGGAAGTAGAAGAGAAGGAAAGGGAGGGGGGAAATAGAGGGAGAAAGAAGAAGAGGAAGAGGAAAAGGAGGAAGAGGAAAAGGAGGAAGAGGAAGATTGAGATGATTATGATGAAGAGAAGGAGGAAGAAATGGAAGATGTAGAATAGAAGGAAAGGGAGGGGGGAATAGAGGGAGGAAGAAGAAGAGGAAGAGGAAAAGGAGGAAGAGGAAGATTGAGGTGATTATGATGAAGAGAAGGAGGAAGAAATGGAGGAAGTAGAATAGAAGGAAAGGGAGGGGGGAATAGAGGGAGAAAGAAGAAGAGGAGGAAGGAGAAGGATGAAGAGGAAGAAGAAGAGGAAGATTGAGATGGTTATGATGAAGAGAAGGAGGAAGAAATGGAGGAAGTAGAATAGAAGGAAGGGGAGGGGGGAATAGAGGGAGAAAGAAGAAGAGGAGGAAGGAGAAGGATGAAGAGGAAGAAGGAGAGGAAGAAAATTGAGATGATTATGATGAAGAGGAGGAAGATGAACAATAGGAAGAGGAAGTAGAAGAGAAGAAAAGGGAGGAGGAAGAAGAGGATTAAAATGATTAAGATGAAGAGGAAGTAGTTGATAAAGATGAAGAGAAGGAAGAGAAAGAGGGATGAAAATTAAGATAATTATGATGAAGAAAAGTTGATAAAAATGAGGAAGAAAAAGAAGAGAAGAGGAAGAAGAGGAAGAGGAAGGAAAAAGAAGAGAAGAGGAAGAAGAGGAAGAGGAAGAATTAAGATTACCATGATGAAGAAGGAGGATGAAGTGCATGATGATGATGACGAAGAATAAGAAGATAAAGAAGAGGAGATTTAATAGGACTGTGAAGGAGAAGAAGAAGTAGAGGATAATGATGAAAAAGGAGGAGGAGATGGGGGGGGGGGGGGCAGGAGACGGGAAGTGGATAATCGGGAGGAGGCAAGGAAGATTAATTAACAGAACACACACACACACACACACACACACACACACACACACACACACACACACACACACACACACTCACACACACACACACACACACACACACACACACCACACACACACACACACACACACACACACACACACTCAATTGCGTATGTGCGTGTGGGGAACATTGCGTATATGGACTCTGAGTCAGTTAACTGAGTCATCTCTGAGTCACCGCCAGTCTGGGTCGGATACATGACTCAGTTAAAATTTTCCCATTTACATTATCCAGGACAATTTGTACTCGAGAGAGCTTGTGGTACTTTCCTGTGGTTGATTAAACTCATAAGATGGATGAACAGTGACATGAAAGCTACCATTTCTAACGTAATCATGGATTTATCATAACATCACACTTCACTCGGCGTTGGAGATAAATTAACATGAACTTCTCTTTCTGAAACATATATATATATGAATGCGTGTGTGTATGCGAGTGTAAGTGTGTGTGTGTGTGTAAAGCTATAGATATAATACTAATGAACTGATAAACGAATTTATATTAGCAGTTTCTGAAAAGATTAGTAAAATATTCTGATAATAGTAATTATTCCAAACGGACTGACTATGAGTATGAATATTTCAAATCCCCTTTGATTTTATCCGTCATTATTTTACTGATAGGAGAGCGAAAACACACGCAAAAAAAGGGGGAAAAATGGAACCCCATTTCGAAAAATCGAAGCTTCTCAAAATAATTCGACCTTTTTTTCTCTCCCTCTTTCCTTCGCTTTCTTTTGGCTCCACCGTAAGACCTTCTTTCCTGCCATCTCCTCCTCTTCCCTCTCCCTTCCTCCCTCCTTGTCCTCTTGTCCCTCTTCTTCCTCCTCCTCCTCCTCCTCCTCCACCACCACCACCTCTCCACTCGGAAACTTCACTCCTCCACCATCACCTCTCTCCCTCCTTCTTCCTCTTCGTCGTCGTCATCTCTTCCTCTGTTTTATCTCCTCCTCTTCCTCCATCCTTCCCAATCTTCTTTCTCCCTCCTCCTCTTCCTCGTTCTTCCCCCTCATCCCCTTTCCACCCTCTCCTCCTCCTCCTCCAGCGTTACTCCCCCTCCCTCCTGCCCGTCCTCCCTTCCCTTCCCTCACCTTCCCACCTTCCTCTTCCTCTCCTCCCTCCCCTCCCCTCCTTCCCACCACCCAACTATCCCCATCCCCCTCCTCCTCCACCTCCTCATCCCCCTCCCACCACCTCCCCATCCCCATACCCATCCCCATCCCCCTCCCACCACCTCACCGCCCACCCACACCCACCCCTTCCCACCCCCTTACCACCCACCCTACCCCCCCTACCCTTACCCCCCCCCCACACCCTCTCTATTTTCCGACAATCTCTCCAAATTCGGATGATTCGTTTTGTTTTTCGTAGTTATTGCTGTCGTGTTCCAACAGAATGCTCCAAGTTGGACAGCTGACAGTGTTGAGCCGACCCGCACGCGTGACTAACCCGAGCGAAACGTTTCGAAAATGGTGGTCGAATCTCTCTTTTTTTTTTTTTTTTTTTTTTTTTTTTTTTTTTTTTTTTTTTTTTTTTTTACCCCCCTCAATGGCGCCTTGTTTCCATTCCGTGAGTGTTGGGTTTTGGGTTTTGTTTTCGTTTATTTTGGTGTGTTTAGTTTCATTAGTTTTTTGTGCTTTTTTTGTTTTTGTTTTTCTTATGTTTATTTTTGTGTGTTTGTGTGTTCTAATTTGTTCTATTTTTTTGTTTGTTTGTTTATTTGTGTTACTTATATGTTCATGATGTGTTTTTCTTATTGTCAATCTCCCTCATTTAATTCCCTTTCTCAATCTGCCTTTCTCTTACCTTTTTATTAGTTACTTTTATTACTACCTTCTCCTCTCTCTCTCTCTCTCTCTCTCTCTCTCTCTCTCTCTCTCTCTCTCTCTCTCTCTCTCTTTTATCCTGCATGTTTATAGATGTATGTATTGTTCTCCTTCCTTTCCTATCTATCTTTTCCTCTGCCAATCCATTTTCCTTCACCCCTTTTCCATTTCCCCTCACATCTCTGTCTTACCTCTTTCTCCCTTCTCCCCTCCTCTCTTTCTCCTCTTCTTCCCACCTCTTTCTCTCCTCTCCTCTTAGAACTCTCTCTTTCTCTCTCTCTCTCTCTCTCTCTCTCTCTCTCTCTCTCTCTTCCCCTCTCTCTCTCTTTCCTCATCTCTCTCTCCCTCCCCCCTCTCCCTCTCTCCCTCCCTCCCTCCCTCCCTCCCTCCCTCCCTCCCTCCCTCCCTCCCTCTCCCTCCTTCCCTCCCCCTCTCACTCTCTCTCTCTCTCTCCTCTCTCTCCACGTCCGAAACTCCCTGAAACCGTCCGAAAGTCAGCGGGGAGCGTCGCCCCCTCGGCCCCCTCGGTCCCGAACGTGCCTGATCCTGGGTGAGGTTTCCGAGAGCCGATAAAGAAAACGTGACGTAATTGCTCCAATCAGCCGGAAACACGCGCCACCCGTCACGCTATCTCCGAAACCCCCGTGGGCTGTTTGTGGGGTTGGAGGTAGATGGGTGGTGGGTTAGGTGGTGGGGGAAGGGGGAAGGGGTAGTGGGGTGGAGGTGGAGGTGGGTGGGTGAAGGGGGAAGGAGTGGGGGAAGGGGTGAAGAGGTGGTGGGGGAAGGGATGGTGGGTGGGGGAAGGGGTGGTGGGTGGGGGAAGGGGTGGTGGGTGGTGGGGTTGGGTGGGGTGGGATGGGGTGTGAGACAGGGAAGGGGTGGTGGGGTGGTGAAAGGGGAAAGGGTTGGGGTTGGATGAAGGGAGAATGGGGTGTGGGGTGGTGGTGGGTTGGGTGGTGGGGGAAGAGCTGGGGTGAGACAGGGAAGGGGTGGTGGTTGAAGGGCTGGGGTGAGACAGGGAAGGAGTGGTGGGGTGGTGGTGGGTTGGGTGAACGGGGAAAGGGGTAATGGGGTGGGTGGTGGGGTTGGGTGAAGGGGGAAGGGCTGGGGTGTGAGACAGGGAAGAGGTGGTGGGGTGGTGATGGGTTAGGTGAAGGGGGAAGGTTTGATGAGG
>BOPN01005742.1:32500-35000 GCA_017312705.2 Penaeus japonicus | reverse complement strand
TTGCATCTATCTCTTTCTCTTTTATCATTTTCTCTGTCTCTCTCTCTTTCTCATTTTCTTTGTCTCTCCCTCTCTAACTTTGTGTCTATCTCTTTCTATCTCTCATTTCCTCGGTCTCTCTCTCTCTCTCTCTCTCCTTCTCCCCCTCTTCATATGATCGTCCTTCTCTCTTCTCCCATTATTTTTAATTCATCAATTTCCTTCTCTTATTCTCTTTCTCTTTCCCTCTTTTATCCTCTTTTCTTCGTCTATCTGTTCTTTTCTCTTGTCTGTCTTGTTTTTTTTAGATTTTTATCTATTGTAATTATTAACACTATTGTCATTATTATTTTCATATTTATTATCATCATTATCACTATCATTATTATCATTATCATTACTATTATAACTATTATCATTATTATTGATTTGGTTATCATTTCTATATTATCATCCTCATCCTCATTACTCTTATCATTATTACTATTGTTACTGTTATCATTATTATCATCATTATCGCTTCTCTCATTTTCGCTATCATTTATTATCATCATTATTATCGCCATCATCGTAATCATTATCATCGTCTTTCTTAATATTATCAGTTATTTTTTATTATCATTATTACCATTATCATCGTTAATATCGTCATGACTGCTATCATATCTTTATTATTGTCATCATTACTCTTATTGCTATAATTATTACCATAATCAGCATTATCATCACTATCACTGTCTTTATCATCGTTATGATTATTATGTTTATTGATATAATCTGTTATTATAACCATTATTATTTTCATCAGTGGTAGTTACAATATATGTATGTATATATATATATATATATATATATATATATATATATATATACATATATATATTATCACTGTTATCTTTAAAATCATTATTACTATCATCATCATTGTTGTTTCTGTTGCTGTTATGATTTTCAGTGATAATGATAATAATATCCTTATTATTATAATTTTTATTAATATCAGTAATATCATTATCATTGCTATTATTGCAGCCATCATTATTACTTTTACCATTAGTGTTAGCATTAATAGTTATTACTTGTATTATTATTATCATTATCATTATTATTGTTATCATTTTCAGTATCAGCATCACTATTAGCATCATACAATCATGTAATAATCACAACAACAACAACAACAACAGCAACAACAAAATGATGGTGAAGATGATGATAACAACAATAAAAATAACTCATCACCATCACCACTATCATCCTCATCATCACTTGTGGTGATTGTGGTGAAGATGAGGTTATGATGACCTTGTGGTAGTACCTGTAAGTCGTATCCTAGCTAGTTGGCTATTTTTCGGGCTAGTTATATGATCTTTATGAGACTATAGTTGTTGTTGTTGCAATAGTAATAGCGCTTTATAATAATAGTTTTAATTGTAATTGTAAGTGTGTGTGTAAGTGTATGTAAGTGTGTGTGTGTGTGTTGTAGTTGTTTCAATAGTAATAGCACTTTATAATAATAGTTTTAATTGTAATTGTAAGTGTGTGTGTGTGTGTGTACGTGTGTGTAAGTGTGTGTAAATGTGTGTGTGTGTGTGTTGTAGTTGTTGCAATAGTAATAGCGCTTTATAATAATAGCTTTAATTGTAATTGTAAGTGTGTGCGTGTACGTGTGTGTAAGTGTGTGTAAATGCGTGTGTGTGTGTGTGTGTGTGTGTGTGTTGTAGTTGTTTCAATAGTAATAGCGCTTTATAATAATAGTTTTAATTGTAATTGTAAGTGTGTGTGTGTGTACATGTGTGTAAATGTGTGTATGTGTGTGTGTGTGTGTGTGTGTTGTAGTTGTTGCAATAGTAATAGCGCTTTATAATAATAGTTTTAATTGTAATTGTAAGTGTGTGTGTACGTGTGTGTGTGTGTGAATGTGTGTGTGTGTGTGTGTTGTAGTTGTTGCAATAGTAATAGCGCTTTATAATAATAGTTTTCATTGTAATTGTAAGTGTGCGTGTGTACGTGTGTGTAAGTGTATGTAAGTGTGTGTGTGTGTTGTTGTTGTTGCAATAGTAATAGCGCTTTATAATAATAGTTTTAATTGTAGGGTGGTTTAGGCTGGTTGGCTATTTGCGTGGTTGTGTGAGCTCGTAATATGGGAATGGTATTACGATTATACGAATTACTAGCTTGTATGAATTTATTTTTCTGTCTGTTATGATTATCAATATCATCATTGCTAACTTCATTATTAATTCCTAATAAAGAGCAGCTAATGATAGTTTACGATAGTACACGTTTGAGTCTCGGTTCCTACTCGTTGAATTGTCTGCCTGGTTAGTTGTGCATACTTATAATGATAAAATAATTTTACTTATAAAAATAGTAATTACAATGATAATACTTATAATGATAAAATAATTTTACTTATAAAACTATTGATTACAATTATATACTTATAGTAAAATAGTTTTACTAATAACACTAGTAATTGCAATGATAATAATACAATAACATTTTACTAATAACACTA
>BOPN01005742.1:20000-25000 GCA_017312705.2 Penaeus japonicus | reverse complement strand
AGACAGACAGAAAAAGAGTGAGAAAGAGACAAGCTAATGGAGAGAAAGAGACAGAACAAAAGACAGATAAGAGTAATAAAGAGACAAACAGAGAGAAGAACATATACACTTTTGACTTTGACAAGTTTATCGAGACAAGTAGTTACTTACAACTTAATTAAAAGGATGAAGTAACATAGGTTATCCTCATCCCAATGTTAGTCCCTCTTTGGGCTCACATATTTTACATCATATATTACAAAACCATAGAGCTATATCAACAGATTGAATCATATACAGCACAAAAGGCGGATAAATCACAAGAATACAGATATCAATGTTTACATTTCCTCTCCTGGGATCACATAATAACATACTTGAATATGTGGCGTACATATATATTAGCAAGACATAATTATGTCGAGTGATTAATTATCAGAATGTCGGGAAAAATGTTTGTATTTCATCAGAGGTTGTTTCATGATTGCAGACAGAGAACGAGGGAGAGAGCAAGAGAGAAAAAAATAGAGCGAGAGAGATGTTGAGAGAAAGAGAGAAAGTAAAAAAAGCTATGAGAGAGAGGAAGAGAGAGAGAAACAGAGACAAACAGAGAGAGTGAGAGAGAGAGAAAAAAAGAAAAAAAAAAAAGAGAGACAGAGGCAGAGAGGGAGAGAGAGAAACAGAGACAAACAGAGAGAGTGAGAGAGAGAAAAAGAAAAAAGAAAAAAAGAAAAAAGAGACAGAGGCAGAGAGAGAGAGAGAGAGAGAGAGAGAGAGAG
The DNA here is from genome assembly GCA_017312705.2 of Penaeus japonicus. Classification (NCBI taxonomy): domain Eukaryota; kingdom Metazoa; phylum Arthropoda; class Malacostraca; order Decapoda; family Penaeidae; genus Penaeus; species Penaeus japonicus. The sequence continues at coordinate 24,242 of BOPN01005742.1, read as the reverse complement.
AGAGAAACAGAGACAAACAGAAAGAAAGAGACACACACACAAGCTGAAAGCGAGAGGGACAGAGGCAGAGACAATGAGACAAGGTACAAGGAGGTGCCAGTCACACATACCTCGTCTGTCACCGTCTTGACTGTCACATTCCCCGCGTCACTCGACAGCATAACTCCTTGTCACACCTGTCAGAGCCTCACTGTCGCCGTCACGTGACCTGGAATTATATAGCATGTTTGTAACGTGTTTGGGGGACTCTGAAGGGAGGCGGGTTTGAATCTCTTGTTTAGATTGTTCTTACTTATTTTTTTGTTTGTTTTGTTTTTTTGTTTTATTTTTATTTTCACTTTATCGTTATTTTTTTTATATGTGTAAGAGTGGGAAGGGGAGGGGGGATTTATGTTTGTATTTGTATTTGTGTGTGAGGGGGGGGGGTTCAGTGTATTTGTATGTATGTGTGCATATATGTCTGTGTATCGGCTATTGTGTGAGTGTGTGTGCGTGTACGTGTATGCGTGTGTGTGTGTGTGTGTGTGTGTGTGTGCGCGTGTGTGTGTGCGTGCGCGCGAATATATCTATGCATAGGTTATTGCGTGTGTGTGTGTGAATATATATCTCTATCAATGACTCCGTGCGTGTGTATGCTAAGGATAACTTATATAAGACAAGTGTTTTGTACCAAGATGCCACTGTACCGAGATGCTTTTCCAATGCGCTCTCCAGATTATTTGAACGTGATTATACATTCGTTTATAGAACTGACTCGTGCTTATGGATATTCACAGCTGATTGTCTTGTCTTTGCGCAGTCCGATTGTCTCTCGTTTCTCGTCCGCTCTCTTGTCTGTTTGTCGTTCTCTTGGCTTGTTCTTGCTCTCTTTATTTGTTTTGGTTATTTATTTCTTGTTTTTTGTTGTTGTTGTTTTTTCTCTCTCTATTTCTCTCTTAATTTATCTCCGTTTTTTTCGCTCTGTCCCTTTTTTTCTGAATGTCTTTCGTTCTCTTTCTCTCTCTCTCTTTTTCTCTTTTTCTGTTTTTTTCTCTCTCTCTCTCTCTCTCTCTCTCTCTCTCTCTCTCTCTCTCTCTCTCTCTCTCTCACCTTCCCTCTCTCTCACACATTCTCTCTCTCTCTCTCCATTCCAACCCTCCGTCCCCTCCCCCACCCCAGCCTCGCCCCTCCCCCCCTACCCTCCTTCCCTCCTTTCCTTTCCTCGCCCCAGTGTTTCCCATGATCCCTCGCTGAGCATATTGTCCTCGTCAAAAGATCACAAACTTCCTCTGCTCCCCCCCTCTCCCCCTCCCCCCCATCCCTATCATACGTCCCTTAGCCCCTAACCATGTTCAAAGCAGTCGCGGGGGAATCATCTGAATTGGACTTTGAATTGAAAAGAAAATGGAAAAACGAGAATAAGTCAACTCAAAGAAAGGGTTAAAAAAGGAAGGTGCTGAAATGGAGAGAAAAAAATCATTGAATGATTCACACACACACACACGCACACACACACGCACACACACACACACACACACACCCTCTCTCCCCTATCTTCCTCCTCCTCCTCCTTACCTCCCTCTCCCCGTCCTCTTTTCCTATCCATCTCACCTCACCTCCTTCTCATCCTCCTCCTACCACCACATCCCTTTATTCCTCTTCAACCCGTCCCCCCCCCCCCCATTCTCTCCCTCTCTCTCTCACTTTCCCTTTTTCCCCTCTTTTCCCCTCTATCCCCCCCCCCCACCCCACCCCCAACTTAAATACCACCCGCTAACTTGTAACAACATAATATGTTTTCTTTGCTATGGAGTGTCCGAGGGTGGAAAGGGGAGAGGAGGGGAAGGGGGAGGGGAGAGGAGGGGAAGGGCGAGGGGAGAGGAGGGGAAGGGGGAGGGGGAGGAGGGGAGAGGAAGGGGAAGGGGGGAAGGGGATGGGGATAGAGTACAGTCATTAATTCGGAAGGGAACGAGGGGAAAAAAAGTTGTGTGGGAGAAAAAAAAACAAATGAACGAGGGAGATTGAAGAAGGGGAAACGAACCTAATGTTCAGTTTGGCTTTACGAATTCATGACGATTGTTTGATGTCAGCCGAAGAAATAAACAGTAATTTATGTAGTTTATTTTGGGAAGAAATATATATATATATATATATATATATATATATATATATATATATATATGCCAATCTGAATGTTAATAAGAAATGAAGGTATTTGTAGATCGATTAATTATGATAAATAGAGGAATGACACTGATTATGAATGAGAATAATGATAATGATGATAATGATCGTTGTGGTATTCATGGTGATGATGATAACGATAACAATAATGATAGTAATGATAATATTAATGACAGTAACAATTATAATAATGATAATAATGATGAGGATATCAACATCAACATATATATCCATCACAGTATCTAAATCTGACGCACATGTACAACCTACACACACACACACACACACACATACACACACACACATCCCCTCCCCCCCCTCCCTCCCTCCCTACACACACACGCACACTGTTATTGTTTCGAACCTCGTGTACGTAAGCTGGAAATAATGATGCTGGTGCCCACGTGCTTACTCGACCCGAAGATAAAGGATTTCTGGCGGTCGTGACGTCACTCGTGCGGGGAAATTTGCGGGTCGAGATTTCCGCGTTTGTTAACACCGGGTTGCGTAACCGATATAGATATTATATGGGATCGAACGAAGGTTATATGGGTTGGGTGTGTTATAGTGGTGATTGTGATGATCGTAGTGATGTTGTGGGTGAGGGTTATGACTATAGTGATGGGGGTTATGTTAATGGTGATGGTAGTGATGTAATAATGGTAATAGTAATTATAATGATGGTAATGATAGTGATAATGACAGTAATAATAATGATACTACGAATAATAATGAAAACATTGATAATTACGATAATGATGATCATTAAGATGATAATAATAAAGCCATTAATATTGATAATAATCAATAAAAATGAGCGTTATTAATGAAACAACAATGAATAAAAAAGAAAAAAGCGAAAGAGAGAAATATTCAGGGATTTGATAAACCAACTCAGTATTATCTCAGATTAGTTCTGGTGAGATTGTAATAAAATGCAGAAATGTACATTATTTTTATGAGATAAGAATATGATTCTTCGTCGTATTTCAGTATCTTATTACTGTGATTAACCTTATCTACCAGTTTCTTACAATGTATATATATATATAGAGAGAGAGAGAGATAGAGAGAGAGAGTGAAAGAGAGAGAGAGAGAGAGGAAGAGAGAGAGAGAGAGGAAGAGAGCCATCACCATAACAAATAAAATAAAGATGCAGTTAATAAAGGGAAAAAACATTTCCCACCACTCGTGTCCCTAGAAATACCAGCAATGGAGGGCAGCCATGTTATCCTCAAGTTAAATCTCCTATTTTCACACTTTCCCCTCCCCCATGCTGAGCCGAGGAGGGTGAGGGTCAGGGTGAGGGGGGGGGTTGTATAAGGGGAAGGAGAACAATTGAATTACCCAAAAGGCAAGGATAATCACTAATACGCTTGTTACAAATACAATTCATTTATACAGAGGGTGTGAACCCACGTTCTCATTCTCTGGGTCTGTCTGTCTGTTTTTCTTATTTTTCTCTCTCTTTCTCGCTTTGTCATTTTTCTTTCTTTCTTCTCTCTCTCTCTCTCTCTCTCTCTCTCTCTCTCTCTCTCTCTCTCTCTCTCTCTATCTCTCTATCTATCTCTCTATATATATATATATATATATATATATATATATATATATATATATATCACGTGTAAACAACAAAATATTATTTACTACGATCTATACAGTAATACCGTATCATTTTAAACATCTGACAAAAAAAAAAAAAAATAATAATAATAAATAAAAACAGCAACAACAAAAAACACATGATTACTGACCATTAGACGACAGCCGGACGCCCTTTTAGAACGGAAGTGCAAGCCGTGTCAGGGGTGTAATCTGTCAATCATTTTCTCTCTCACGAGGCTGAGCGGGATATTAATTAAGCTAATGACGTGTCTCTAGGTTCATTAATAAATGCGTTTTTGTGTAAGCGAGTGAGAGAGAGAGGAAAAAAAATGTATGAATGTGTGATGATGTTATTGAAGTATGAACGATTTCGGGTATATTCAATATGCAACAATTCCACAGAATGAAAGAATGTGTTTTCTCTTCATTAAACCACATTCCATTTATATTTATGCATCGCTTAGCCTCGACTAT
>BOPN01005742.1:0-2500 GCA_017312705.2 Penaeus japonicus | reverse complement strand
TTGGAAAAGGGGGGGGTGGGGTGGGGTGAGGTGGGTCGGAGGAGGAGGTGGGGTGGGTGTATAGGTGGGTTTACGAGGGTGGGTGAGTGGGCTGGGGTGAACGTAGATGGGTTACGAGGGTAAGGGGATTGGGGAGGGGGTTATGATAGGTGATTGGGTGGGGGTTAGGGTGGGGTGAGTGGATGAGGTAGGTGGGTAGGTGGGTGGGTGGGTGGGTTACCGAAAGGGGGGGAGGGGGGTAAGAAGGAGGTTACAGGTGATTATTAGGCGCTATTGAGACGTCTGTGAGGAAAGGCGCGCGGTTTTGGCTCTTGGCAAATTGACTTGGAGGTGGGGGGTGGGTGGGGGGAGGGGATGGAGTTCTGTTGTTGCTTTTGTTGTTGTTGTTGTTGTTTGCAGGTGGTTTTATTATGTTGTCTGTTATCTTCTGTTGTCTATCTATCTAGTTATCTGTCTATGATATGTGTATGCGTTTGTGTGTGTTGTTATACTTATCTCTCTCTTTTATATTATACCTCTCCTTCTCTCTCTCTCTATCTATCATTTCACTCTATCCTACCACTACTCCCTATTTCTCTTCATCGTTTGTCTCTCTCCGGAACTCCCTTTCCCCTTCCTCTCCTCTCTCCTCTTCCCCCTCTCTCCCTCCACTCTTTCCTCTTCCTTCCTCTTTCCCCTTCCCTACATCCCTCCTCACACACACTTCTTCCCACCATCCCTACCCTCTTTTCTCTCGCCCCCACTTCTTCCCCCTCTCTCCTCTCACTCCCAACCCCGCCCCCTCCCTCTCTCAATCCCAACTCCCTCCACCCCCTCCACCCCCCCTTGCCTCTCTCCCTTTCTCCCTTCCTCCCTCCCTCTCTCCCCCACCTCTTCCCCTCCCTAATCAGAGATCACCGCCCGTAGGACTTCACCTTCCGCCGGTCCAGGTGAAACTTCCGAATAACAGCCCCACATTTACATAATACGGAAGGAAGCGACGAGGGAGAGAGAGAGAGAGAGAGGGGGGGGGAGGGGATGGGAGAAAGGGGGGGGGAGCTGGGAGAAGGACTAGAGGAAGAGGAGGTGAGGGAGGGGGGAGGGGGAGAGAAGGGAAGGGGGATGAGGAGGAAGAGAGAAAGGGAGTTAGATGGAAGGAGAGGGAGGAGGAAGAGAGTGAGGAGGAGGGATGGGGGAGAGGGAGTGAGGGGGTGAGGGGGAGGGGAGAGGAAAGGAGAGAGTGCAGATGCGAGGGAGAGGAGGGAGGGGATGAGAAGGAAGAGAGAGAGGGTCAGAAAGGTGGATGACTGATCAATTCCTCTCAAGTAAAATGTTATCTCACAAGAGAATTTCAAGAAATATTTTGTTGATAAGTTAAGTATTCTACATTTTCTTAAAATCAATAAAGTAAAAAAAATAAAAATAAAAACCATAGGATGAAGGGGAGGATGAGAGGACGAGGGGGGGGGAAGGGGAGGAGAGGGAAGAGGAAGGATTTAGCGGACTTTATCTCAGGACTTTTAACTCCATTGAGGAGATTAAGGATGTTCCTCGCCCGTGTTAATGTCGGATAAGGTTACGAAAGTTGTTGGAAACATTTTTCTTCTTTACCTTTTGTTTTTGTTTTTCCTTTTCGGTGACTATGTTTTTTCAAGAATGAATTGTAATTGCTGTGGTGTGCATTTGTGGGTATGGTTGTTTTTATGTAAATATTAGGTTGGAGAGAGAGAGGGGGGGAGGGAGAGAGAGAGAGAGAGAGAGAGAGAGAGAGAGAGAGAGAGAGAGAGAGAGAGAGAGAGAGAGAGAGAGAGAGAGAGAGAGAGAGAGAGAGAGAGAGACAGAGAGAGAGAGAGAGAGATCAAATCAAAGTACAAAACCCACCTCACTCTACCTGTGTTTCGAACCAACGCGAACCTTCGACTTCACAAATCTTTCTTCGCGCGGGAAACCAGAATGAAAAGACGAACCTCTTGTTTACCTTGTCACTTGAATCATTCCCAAAGCGGCTTTCTCTCTTCACCTCACATTTATTCTCCTCTCTCCCTACCCCCCTTATTCTTATTCTTCTCTTCTACTATTTGCTCAACGGAAACCCGGCGAAAAGGAGAGAGAAAGAGAGAGAGGGAAGAAATAAGCGAGAGAGCGCCTCGAGTGTTTAGCCAGCGACGGTCGGCCATTTCGACTTCAGTGTCTAGAATGAAAGCGAAAGAATCAAAATAAGAGCGAATACAAGAACGGGGGGAAAGAAAAAAAAAAAAAAAGGAAGAGGGAAGGGCACAAGAGGATAATGGAATAAGGGTGACGATAGAAATTGATTAATGGATTGTGTGGCTTCAGGGAAAAATATTTAGCGGCCGCAGTTGTAGTGTTTGTACAGCCATGACACGGGCTCGAGCAAGCTTGGCCGCAAACAGGGAGGTTCGTGGGATTATAGCATGGGACACGCTCGTCGCTCGTCGCATTTACCGATATTTGGCGAAACAGTAACCTTAGAAATTAAGCTGGGCCATTGGGTTTATTG
>BOPN01005741.1:50000-52500 GCA_017312705.2 Penaeus japonicus | reverse complement strand
CCCGTGCTAGTCATTTAGATGTCAATACAATTCAGCAGCTAAAAGGCCTGTTGATAATTTCCATATCAAAGGTAGATTTCTTTTTTCTTCTCTTTCACGTAAAACATGGTGTTTCCACTTACCACACACTTTATTCTCTTAGAGGCATCCATCCGCTTGATTTCCTATTCTCTCATTCATTGAACTTAGTCTTCAACGACAACTCCTCAACGTCCTGAACGTTACGAGTTTGGAATTTAACCATTTTGCATTTGTATTTACTTTTTGGGCTCAAACATTGCTCAAACATTCCTTGCTTTCCTCTGCGTCTGATATGATATTTATTTTTCTTATCCTTCTAGTTCATCAAAAAACTTTTTTCTTATTTGATTCGAAAAGGCGATTCTGCCTTTACTGCTTTGTCCACTCGTCGCGTCTTCGAAACTTACAGCGATTATGTTTTGTTGAACATCCTCACGAACATCCTCAATATTCCTTTGTCAAATTTTATAGATTTATTCCAGTCTGCCTTCGATCATTCCTTTGTCCGATTTATCACTTTTCGTTCTATTTGCCTGAAAACGATCTTTATGCATTTTTTTCCCTGAAAAATGTCCTATTTCTATTATCCATTCATTTCTGTAATACCAAATGCTGTTGATCTTATCAATATGTTTGTCTCATCTATGAGTAAATATACTTAATATTTGTTAATGCGTCTCATGCTTGGTGGACTCGTATCTGCGCGACACCTTCACCATCGGGGGTTCCAGTCCGGTTGACGCCGTTCACATCAGAACTGTTATTTCTAGCCATATACATTTTCACTCATAGGTGAGGTATGCTCCTAAAGATCATCAACCGACCATCTTTTTTTTCGTGACACTATTTCTAGACTAAAGAACTCTTCCTCCCCGTGGGATGTGGCTTTACCCTCACGGATGTCAACACGGTTTTTATACAAATGTCACATGGCTGGCTTGAATTCAGAGTTGGAAAGGCTGACTTCGCCACGGCTTTGACTTCAAACTGGAGTCCTCTGTAACCCAGTTTATTATTATTATCATCATTTTAGGTAGGATCGCCATCATTATCATTATTATCATCATCATTACTATTATTATCATTATTATTACATTTATTATTATGATTATAGTAATGATGATTGTTATCATTGCAATTATCATTATCATTACTATCATAATTATCGTCATTTTATCTGCATTATTATGCTATCAATATATAGATATACATCATTCTTCTACCTTTTATTATGATAATTACTACTATTGTTGTTTTTCATAGCACCCTCATTATTATAGAAGTAGTAAAATAATCATTATCATTATTTTTGTTGTTATCATTATCATTATAATAATTATTAGTGATGTTACTGATGTTTTTTTACAGTTAGCATAAGCATTAACATTATTAGCATTATTATTGTCATCATTAATACTGTATCTATCAATGTTATCATAATCATTAGCAGTACTATTAGTAGTAGTATCATTATTATTATTATTATTATTATTGCTATTATTATTATTATTATCATCATTATTATTATTATCATTATTACTATTGTCATTATTAATGTATTATTTCTTTTGTCATCATTATTATCATTATTATCATTATTACTATTATTATTATTAGTGTATTATTTCTTTTGTCATCATTATTATCTTTTTATTATTGTTAATATTATTAATATTATCATTATCATTGTTATCATCTTCATTATTATGGATATTGTTATTATTACAAATATCCCTCTTATTGTTATTATCATTTTATTCCCTTTATTACGATCATCATCATAATTATTATCATTGCTATTATTACTATTTTATATCATCATTATCCATATTATGATCTTCCTTGTCATCATCACCGTCATCATAATCATTACCCTGGCAATTAATATCATCATTATCATCCTTGTCATCATAATCATCACTATCATCCTCACCGCCGTCATTATCCTCCTTACTATCATTGTTGTTATTAATTGTGCGAGTGTGTGTGCGTGTGTCTGTTCATTGTTACACGCATACATAATCTCACGTCACACATTTCGTCCCTATCCTCCCTTTCGCAGTTTGAATCCCTTTAGCTCTCCTTCGTGTGTTAATTAATATTTAACAGATATTTCTGGGGTTCTAATTCGATTCCATGAGGTTCAAGATCCAGGCAAGAAGAGAGGTTTTGGCAGAGAGATATTTTAAGGTTCTAGATCAAAACAAGATCAGGAGTCTAGTTGACACCTCTTACATATATACTGCTGGCCAAAATTAATGAGCCACCTTGAATTGAGACGAGATTTTGGATGGGGACCTTGTCCAAAGCACATCTGACAGTTTGGAAAGTAGACAAATATTGCTAGAATTTGAAGAGACTACTCTCTCTCTCTCTCTCTCTCTCTCTCTCTCTCTCTCTCTCTCTCTCTCTCTCTCTCTCTCTCTATATATATATATATATATATATATATATATATATATATATATATATATATATC
>BOPN01005741.1:22500-25000 GCA_017312705.2 Penaeus japonicus | reverse complement strand
TCATTTGATATTCTGTTTATTTATTTCATCTTTTTTTTCTGGTGTTTTGGTTGTGTTTCTATAAATGCACACACACACACACAGCGAGAGAGAGAGAGAGAGAGAGAGAGAGAGAGAGAGAGAGAGAGAGAGAGAGAGAGAGAGAGAGAGAGAGAGAGAGAGAGAGAGAGAGAGAGAGAGAGAGAGAGAGAGAGAGAGAGAGAAATCATAAATTATGTTATATGGATACAGTGAAGACTAGAGAATGTTCGAGAAAAAATAAGCAGAGATAGATGTACAAACTGACACATGTCACAACAGGTAATCACCCGATGGACTAACGCGTCACTAGTCACGTGATCAGGAAGACAGTTCGTGATTGGTCCACCTGACGAGGTCGAGGCATCATCTACCAACCGATAGAGAGATAGATAGAAAGAGAGATAGATAGATAGATAGATAGAGAGAGGGGGGGGGGAGAGAGAGAGAGAGAGACCCTTTCTCTCATTTTCTGTGACTTCTACTTTCCTTTTCTCATTTTTCCTCTTCCACTTTCCCCCTCTCCCTCCTTCTCTTCCTCTCTCACTCCCTCCTACCTTCAACCCACACATATTTCCCCTATCCTTTTCGCCCTCTCTCATCTTTCCCATTTCCTCCCTTTTTTCTCCTTTCATCCTCCTTCCTGAGTTCCTTTCTTCCTTCACATCCTTCCTCCCTCCCTCCCTCCCTCTTTTCTTTTCTCTTTCTTTTCATTCCTTCCTCATTCTCTTCTTCCGTCCCACCTTCCTTTATCCCTTCCTTATTACCGCTTCCTTCGTCCCTCCCTTCCCACCTTCAACTCTCCCTCTTTTCCTTACCTCCTGTTTCATCACTCCCTCCTTTTTTTCCTTCTTTCTTTCCTTTCTCGGTCCCCTCTATCCCTTCCTCCTTTCATCCTCCCTTACCCCTCTTTCATACTTCTCTTTTTCCATCCCTGTTTCTCCCTCCCTTCCTCCCTCCCTCCTCTCCCTCCCTCCTCTCCCTCCTTCCTCTCCCCTCCCTCTTTTCCCTCCCTCGCTCTCCATCATGTCGTCCATCACCAAAAATTCACCTCAAGCATCCATTAACTCGCGACTAATCTACTAACCCGAATTAAAACGCAATTACGATTTCCACAGAGACTATAAGGCAAGGGCCGGGATGGGAGGAGATGAGGAAGAAGAAATAGAAGAAGGGGAAGGGAGGATGGGGAGGGAAGATGGGAGGATTGGTAGGAGTAAGGGGGAGGAAAGGTGTAAGAGAAAAGAAAAGGGAGGAAGAGAGGGAGGGAGCGAGGGAGGGATGAAGGAAGAGGCAAGGGAGGAAAGGAATAATAGAGGGAGGAGGAGGAGGGGAAGAAGGCAAAGAAGAGGATGAAAAAGAAGAAGAGAAGAGAGAGAGATAGAACAGCAGTGAAAATAGAGATTGAGAGAGAGACGTCCGGACAGTAACAATGACGGATCTGTGATAAACGGCCGGGAACTATGAAGGATAGAGAGCAGTTAGCATTGAAACGAGATGGGAAGAGAAGGGGGAGAGGAGAGAGAGGGGGGGGAGAGGTGGATGGGAGGGGAGGAGGAAAAGAGGGTGGGGGAGGAAGGGTGTTGAGTGGGAGTGGGAAGAGGAGGGAGGACGGGGAGGGGGAGGAGGGAGAGAGGGGGGAGGGGGGAACTCCGCTTTGCCTTTCGGGATTGAATAAACAAAGCGATGGATATGCATTTGGATGATTAATTCTCTGACTGACTGACTGATTGACTGACTGATTAACTGTCTACCGTAGTCCCTGCCGCCACACCTGTCTGTTTATCTGCTTGTTCTTCTGTCTGTCTGTCTGTTCATCTGTCTCCCTGCATGCCTACCTGGTTGCCTAATTGACTGGATGTCTGCGTGCCTACCTATCTACCTGCTTGCTCGCCTCCTGCCTGCCTGCACTCCCCCCCCTCCCCATTTGCTTGCATTGCATGTTCGACCGACAGACGCCCGCTAATCGAAAACTGTGGTGTGTATAGAGTGCCTCCTGGCATGTTTAACTACCTGGTTATTCCGTCTGTTACAGCCAGCCAACTTTCTTGACAGAAGGGAAGTCACTTAATCTTGGCAGGTATAGGAACCAGGTAACGAGAGCGGTGGGGGTGGGGGTGGGGGGGGGGGGATAGAGATAGGGGTAGGAGTTAAAGGGGTGGGGAAGGTAGTGGAGTGAGTGTATGGGAGCGGAGGGTGAAATGATGAAGGTAAGGAGGGGGAAGGGAAGAGGAGAGGGATAAAGACGATGGGATGAAGCGGGGGAGTGGAAGATGAAGAAGGGGGACGGGGGGAAGAGACAGAAATTACTGCTGTCGACAAATGAAATTGTAAATGTAATATAGTGAAGTGAAGAAAATATAGTGAAGAAAAAAAATAAGATACAAAAATAAATAAATAGAAGAAGAAAAATAACCATACATATATTGATACATAGACAGACAGGTTGTCGGAAGTGTATGTGTATGTTATATATGTATGT
>BOPN01005741.1:17500-20000 GCA_017312705.2 Penaeus japonicus | reverse complement strand
CATAACTGCATCAGTATTCAGAAAGGTTATACTTCCTAATGTCAGTAGCTGTGACTGATAATTCTTCCTGCCTTAATTTTGTATGACGTTATTTGAAGAATTTTTGTTTCATCTCTGTATATGAACGGTTCATATTTTTTTCCAATTAAAACTGCACGTTACATAAAAAACTGTACTCAAGGTCAAAAATACTTTTCTAGTACCCCTACATAATCATATGTATACAGATAGACATTTGGCCCTTTAATGTATGTAACTGTGCATATGCAGAATAAATTTGAAATCTTGTAGATGTGACATTACATTCACTTGCATACATACATAAATTGTATGATTGCCTGATTTTCCGGAACACTAAACTTACAATGATACAGTTACCAAATAGATAATATCTATGAGTACATGACGTGATGATACTGAGTAATGTCATAGTGCAATATACTACTACCATTCAAAAAATGAGATGATTTAACACATTTTTATGTACCCATTATAAAACTAGAAACACTTGCGGATATAATATATAGAGTGTGATAATTAAACATGAACAATATTATTCTTTTGCGAGAATTGAATTTGTATTATACATAACATTTAATGTACAATTTAGGTAGATAGAGCTTTTCACAAGCGAAGTAGTTATTAATATCTTAGTAAGCAATAGAGAGTATTGATATACATCTACAATAAATTCAACGTTTTTGTATATCTTGCTGAGTAGAATATACAGTATTTCTTCCAAGTGAAACAGATACAAGTGCGCAATCGTGGCATTGTTTATGCGGCATCCTAGTCAATATATCAAACAATATTACAATATTTTTTTTTATATCTTACGACCATGTTCATGACAATTCATGTATAAAGTGTACTCCTTAGGGTAGTATCAATGTTCTTTTATTTGACCACATTTTGAATACTGTTCCAAGGTACGAATGTCAGCAGCTGCACTTCTGACGTATCATAGCTCATATCGAAATCTGATTGGCTGCCTAACAATCATTTATAAGATACAGTGTATAATAATGTTTTTCGTTCTTCATATCCTCGACTTTCTTCTTGCTTTTCTTTCTGTTCGGCGATATAAAAAAAAAAAATACGATGAATGTGACTCCCCTAACACCACTGTACCTGCCATTCTTTTAGAAGCTATGTTCCAGCTGTTATTAAGTCTTGTGAACAGTTTGCCTAAACGTATAGTTCTGTTAGACAATGTTGGAAAAAAAAATTTCGAATGCCTGATTTTGATTTTTATCTAGGATACCTTTTGAAAACCCTTCTATATTGTTAACTTTTATCCTATTTGATATTTGCATTACCGAGCTTTGAACAGCTTGTAGGAGTGTAGGGTCCAATAGGACACCTAGCTACAAACAACTTGTACATATACCCTGTGGTAAAGCATTAGTACCTGATATGATGATGTAGGGAAAAATGAATCACATCGTAATCATCATCATCCTCACCCTCATCATCATCAATATCCCCACCTCCATTATCATCACCCTTATCATCATCATTATAATGGTGATGATGATAATGATCATAATGATCATAATGAAAATAATGACAATAATAACAATATTGATTATGATAAAGATGATGATGATAATGATAATAAAGATCATAATGATAATGATAATAAAAATAATGATAATAAGAGATAATACTGTGATATGAATAATAACAATGAAAATGATAATAATAAAAATGATAATAATAGTATAAGTGATAATCATAATGATGATAATGGCAACAATATTGATAATGATAATAATAGTATAAGTGATAATCATAATGATGATAATGGCAACAATATTGATAATGATAATACTAGGTATAGTGATAATCATAGTAATATTGAGAACGTGATAATGATAATGATAATAATATAAATAATAATAATAAGGATAATAATGATAATAATGGTCATTGAAATAATATTATAACAATAATGATAATGGTGATGATATTGATTATGAAAGGGTTGATGATAATGATGATGATGATGATAATAATGATGAGAAGAATAGTTATGAAAATAACGACGATAATGATAACGATGCTTGTGAAAATAATGATAATGATAATTACGGTTACAATATTAGTAATGTTGAAGATAATTGTATCAATAGTGATGAGGATGATGATGATAATAATAATAATGATAATAATAATAGAAACATTAGTAGTGATAGTAGTAATACTGATTATGATGATGATGATATGATATTGATGATAATGGTCGTGGTGATAATAATGATGTTGAGGAGGAGAAGGATATTATTGGTAATAATGGTGGTGGTGGTGATGATGATAATAGTAATCATAATGATAATGATAATCATGATTATAATGATAACATGATAAACAAACCTGATAATGATATTAATGGTAATCATAATGATAATGATAATCATGATTATAATGATAACATGATAAACAAACCTGATAATGATAATAACATTAATGATAACAATTATAGTAATTTTAATGATAA
>BOPN01005740.1:80675-83175 GCA_017312705.2 Penaeus japonicus | reverse complement strand
GATAATGAAAACAAAAATAAGGATGACAATTAGAATTATAATAATGATACTAATATCAATATCATTACTGAATGACAGAATAACTGACATCATTCCTAATTAATTTATATCTCTTAGTATCTGATGATTTTTTTTTTTTTTTATACATAGCATATATACTTATATTGCATTGACATATTTGTTGCTTAAATTTGAGGCATCGGTTGCATTGTCTTCAAAGCTGGTATTACACCCTTTTTGGGGGATATTCAGCGCATTAATTATTTCCTTACCACATTATTATCATCAATAAGGATGATGATAATGATGTTAATAATAGTAATGATAATGATAAGTAATGACAATATTGATAACAGAAAGAATAGTGATAATGATAATAATGATGATAGCAATAATGGTAATGATAATAATGATAGTAATAATTGCAATATTAATGATGATAATAATAGTAAAGATGATAATAAGGATGATGATAATGATAATAAAAATGATAATAACAGTAATAACAAAAATAATTAGAAACATTGTCTTCATTATCATCATTTTCATTATTGTTGATGTTATCATCTTTACAACCCTAATTATGAAAATTACTATGATTATGATAATAATGATAGTAGCAGCAGTAGTAGTAATAGTAGTGGTAGTAGTACCTGTATCAGTAGCAGTAAGATTATCATACTTTTATCATATTCTCTTTTAGTTCAATATAATAATCCATTCCTTAGCATCTTTATCCAACCACTATCCTACCATGAATTAACATCTTTGTTATCAACGGCATAAAATTAGTATTAGTATTATTGTTATATAAGTTACTGATGCTTCTCAGCAGGGTGTGAGTACGTGAAGATAAATGCATCATATGAAAGCATGAAATGACAAGTAACAACGGAAAAATACTGATAAGAGAACTTAGGAAAAATATTGACACCTGGGAGAAGCAAGGGAAAAATTTAACAATAAAAAAAGGATGAAAATGCTTTATAAAAAAAATTCGTTAAATATTAAAAGGATGAAAATTATTTACAAAGAATTAGGAAAATATACAATCCTTCAAAAATTCATGATTGGTCCGTCGAAGAGAATTATATATATATATATATATATATATATATATATATATATATATATATATATATATATATTTATATATATATATATATATATATATATATATATATATATATATATATATATATATATATATATATATAATGTTTGCCTCACACTTAGATTTTACAAATACTACCTAAGTGGACTAATCAGCATAAGAATTACCATCATAAAACCTATCCCTCCTATAGTAGAGGCGCCATGGCTTCAGCGCCTTCGGAAAGCGACGCTCTTCTCGGGGGGCGCCGCACCCCTCCTCCACGCTACTCCAGTATTAACCCTTTCGACTCGCCGGGGGAACAGGAAGGGACTCGCAAACACTCGGGTACGTGCGATTGGGATCTTGCGTAAGCACAAGAGGTGTTTGTTAGTGTGTGTGTGTGTTTTAGTGTGTGTGTGGATGTGTGTGTGCTTATGTGTGGGTGGATCGGTGTATATATGTGTGGACATGTGTTTTTTTTTTTTTTTGTGTATGTCTATGTATAATCTGTACGTTTATATATATATATATATATATATATATATATATATATATATATACATATATATATATATATATATGTGTGTGTGTGTGTGTGTGTGTGTATATATATATATATATATGTATATATGTGTATATATATATATATATATATATATATATATATATATATATATATATATATTAGTAAGTTATTATTTTCAGTTTCTTGCTCTCCAGTCCCTGCTTTCAATCCTGTTCTAGTGATTTTTAATTTGCAAAGTGCCTCATACCTTATCTATATCAAAGATGTATATGGTAAATGTATGTATCACACGAACATTTGAATCTAAAATAGAATTCTAATTCCAGGTGCAACTGCAAATGTTGAAAGTCGAAGTCCTACCAACAGCACCAGTAATAACCTGACAGGTCACCCAACAGGTCACCATGGAGGTCACATGCAACAGCCTCACGTGCAGCCAGGTTATTCATCTACCTTCGTTAACCACTGATATGTATATAACTGCTGTAGACGTTCCGTAATTAATTCTGGTCATATTTTGTACCGAAGGCTGCTTGAGGCCATCATGCTGTTACACTAGTCTTATTTTTTTTTTATTTTTTTTTTTTTAGCTTTTGGTTTACATTTTAAAGAGCTTGAAGCTTTTTTTTTTTGTCTTTTTCAATGCTCAATTATAGACTGTAATTATATCACTGATAAGGTATTGAAGCTGTTGCATTTCGGGTGTTGAGATATATGTCTTCTTTTATATTCTCCCTCTCTCTTTCTCTCTCTCTCTCTCTCTCTCTCTCTCTCTCTCTCATTCTCTCTCTCTCTCTCTCTTCTCTCTCTCTCTCTCTCTCTCTCTCTCACTCTCTCTTCTCTCTCTCTCTCTCTCTCATATATATATATATATATAT
>BOPN01005740.1:51602-59102 GCA_017312705.2 Penaeus japonicus | reverse complement strand
AATAACGGACCGGACAAGAGAAGGATGGAATCAGAAATAACAGGAAAAGTGCAAATGAGAAGAAAAAGCTGCAGGTGAGACGGGATTATAAAGGAATAATTCAGAAAAATAGAGGAAGCCAGACCACTGTATATAGGAAGGAGTCTTTCGAGGCTTCATTTTGACGAGAATGAGCGCCACTGACTGAAGATAGGAGAAATGAAGCTTGGCACATAAATAAACTTTTTCTTCTTCTTCTTCTTCTTCTCTCTCTCTCTCTCTCTCTCTCTTTCTCTCTCTCTCTCTTTTTTTTATAATTATTTTTTTTTTTTTACGAAACGTTAATTATAATTTTCCAAAACATGTAAAAATAATGCAAGAAATTTCTTTGTTGGAAAAAGGGAAAGATCATAACCCTCTCCAAACCGACAGCGTGCGAAGACAGTAAGGCAAACAGAGACAGAAACAGAGAAAGATTTGCGCTTGTGTGTGTGTGTGTGTGTGTGTGTGTGTGTTTGTGTGTGTGTGTATGGAACAGAGTACGTACAGAAAATGATCGGGTTCCAAATTTCTGTTTCCTTTGCTCCCCTTATTGCCAGCGTTGCACATGACGCCTCATTTGCAGGCTATCATGGCGGCAAAGGCGCTCATGATGATGATTATCTTATCAGTCCGTCTGCTGATGGCCATTGTCACAGTTCTTATCAGCGCCTGCTGTTCAGGATGGCGGCGCTAACAATGCCGCTTCACAGCCTCACTGCTTGTGCTGATCTTGCTGAAGCTGGCATGTCTGCGTGCTTGCAGTGAACGGCCTCCCGGCTTCCCACATGCTGTTGCAATCTGAATTCTAAATGGATTTATTAATCGTGATAACAGCGTTAGAAAGCGCCATTCAACGTATTCCCTCGCGCTCTCGCGTGATTCAGAAGGATTTTTATAAAGCCAGATTTATATTTTGCGCCAACAAATGGAACGAAAAAGGAATACCTTTTATTCCTTTAGTTGCAGTTATAATGGAAAGTGTCAAACATTTACGGCATCGCGACGCGCGCTATGCAATATTTTGTACATATTGTTGCACGTTTCATCATTCACAAAGAAATTCGCAAAAAACATAAATATAAAGTTAACGCTTTGCCAATTGAGAGTTTCGAGTCGCCACCGATTCATTTCTTATCGCCTTTATTAATTGATCTTTATGAATAGATAAAATGGTCAATATATAAGACTCGTGTCCTACATCGGGAATGCAAAGTGAAAAGGATTCTAGGATATCTTTTATCAAAACGTGTATTTGGTTCCGATGATATGTGGGCATTATTCATATTGGCAGATTTATTTGCATGTGTTCATGGGAATGTTCATGTATATATTTTTGTGGATCCATTCTGTCTTGGTCTCTCATCTCATCTCTCTCGCTCTCATTCTCTCCCTGTCTCTCTTTCTTTCTCCCTCTCTCTCTCAAATATCATTCTTATCATGACAAATATAAATAAAGAAATAGACAAATATGTTGATCCCTTAAGAACCAACAATTTAAGTCAGAAAATAACCCCTTTCCTTTCATAAAATAATTGTTTGTTGATAAAAAAACAATCTTTGTTAACATAGGCAGCCTATCTTACTTAGTAACTTACACTGCAACAACTGAAAACAAACAAAAATACACTGAGGTTCGCCCCTCTCCCCAGAATCCTCCCCTGCAAGCAAATAAGGTTCTATTTCACAGAGAACTTGATCTCAGTTCGTGAACACAACTAATCCCTCTTCACTCGCAACCAGCGGCGGGGAAAAGGCAGATTCGAGCACAAACTTTAAGATAATGTTCTTCTAACAAAGCCCAATGAATCTGAATCAGGTGTAATGGGTTAACCTCCATCCTGAATTCCGCGAGAAGAAGAATGTCATTTTCACTGATTTTGGGTTCTTCAAAGTTGAGGGCATAGGGGTCAAGAGGGGAAGGATGACAGTGGGAGAAAGAGAGAGAGAGATATGGAGAGGGAGGGAGGGAGGGAGGGGGAAGAAGAGAGAGAGAGAATGGCAGAGGATTTTTCGAATAATAAGCAAACACTATTTATTTATCAATGTATCTGTCTACCCATCGGTCCAAGAATTATTACAATACATTGCATAATATCGCAACCGCCAAGAATCCCCGCTTTCAATATTGTTTTCGAAGAGATCACTCAAACCTTGCCAGCGTCGCCAAACACAATAACCTTTCCATACTTATCGCGTCACTTGAGGGACGCGAACGCAAGAAAGTCGACGAAAGAGAAGGCTGAAGAAAAGGAGACTGGGCAGGAAAGAGAGTGAGAGAGATAGAGGGAATAAAAAGAGAAAGCAAATGAGAAGAGAAGAGAGAGGGATAGAGATAAACAACCCATCCGCAGTCGGCGCACCACGATTCGAAGCCTCGTATGGGATGCAGATCCGATTATTTACATCCCGGAGACTCTCGGCCGCCGAAAACACGCATACAAAGGCAAGGTCAGCCCCGCCAGCTGCTCGGAAGGGGGCTGAATGATGACCCTGGCCGTGTCGACGAAAAGCGGCGATGTATTGATTTATGGAAAGGAAGTGTTGACTTAGAGCGAAGCCTATGCTAAGAGGAGACGCACCGGAAGTGGCTGCTTGCGAACATTTACTTGGAAGTTGCGTTTTTGTGCATTCTGTTGCTGTCAGAACAGGTTTGCATCGAGGGAGTGACTTCCGATGCATATTGCATTCTGTTAGGGTTATAGGTTAGTCATTTTGATGATGATGATTATTAGTTTGGAAATATTACAACAATGATGATAACAGTAACGCTAGTAATAACAATATCAATAATAGTAACAATAACAATGATAATAATAGCGATGATAATAATAATGATGATAATGAAAGATTACTACTACTATTAATAACAATAACTATTAAAAACAATAATGATAATGATGACAATGAAAACAACAATACCAGCAATAGTAAGACCAAAAACAAAAGCAAAACTGAGAAAGACTAAAAGGAAACCTCCTTTCACCGCAGACGAATCCTCTGCCCGAAGGCAGATCCCTTCTTAATGGAGGCAGTTCATCCTTCCAGGTCTGCGAGGCGACCTGCCGGATGCCCGCGCGATGTTTCAGGCCGAGGCCCCGATACATGCAGCGTTGGCATCGAATGCTTTGGTTGCCCCGTCGCTTCCTGGCAGAGATGGCAAGGAAAGAGAGAGAGGGGAGGGGGAGGGAGAGGGAGAGGGAGAGGGAGACGGAGATGATGGGGAAAGGGAGAGGAGGGAGAGGGGGGTTGGGGGATCTACTGCAGAGAGAGAGAGAGAGAGAGAGAGAGAGAGAGAGAGAGAGAGAGAGAGAGAGAGACAGATAGTATCATAAGCTGATGAGATTGAGAGGGAGACGAAAACGTTACCCGAGATTTGTTGCAGATTTGGCTCGCGTTACGGCGTCCTGTTAATGGGACCTTCGCCTTGTATGCAGTCGTTATTTATATCACAGAGCGGATGATAGGGCCAACTTTTTCAGAGAAGGGGAGGGGCATTTCCCTGTTTTCTTTTTCCTTTCGTTTTTTTTCACAATCTCTCTCTCTCTCTCTCTCTCTCTCTCTCTCTCTTATATATATATATATATATATATATATATATATATATATATATATATATATGTGTGTGTGTGTGTGTGTGTGTGTGTGTGTATGTGTGTGTGTGTGTGTGTGTGTGTGTGTGTGTGTGTGTGTGTATGTATATATATATAGATATATATATATATATATATATATATATATATATATATATAATCATATCAACATAAGATGATAACCCAGTACTACAAAGTCCCGATAAAAACGACGTATCCATAAAGATAAATGAAAATCTGATGATAATCCCACAAGCTTAGGATTCCCCATAATCTCTACAAATAAGAGCGACCAAGAAGGACATTCATATTTCCAGTACGTCATTCACGGGCGCAGAGGCAACAACTTGGTTCGATGCTTAGGCTATTTTCTCTCTGACTGAACTGCCTAATGTTGCGACCCCCCCCAACATACACACACATACATTCACGTAATCAGGATAAAAAAGGAAGAAAAAAAACATTTCCTTTTGGTATATTCCAAAACCCTATGGACATAAAGTGTTTTTTGTTTTTTTGTTTTCATGATAAAGGGAAATCAGAAAAGGAAGTCTTCAGTATAAATATGCCTTTGAAAACATAGAACAATTCCACATAATAAAGTTAAATAAATGCCTAATAGATATGTAATGCCACAACTATGTCGGTTTATGTAATCTTCTGATATCGAGGCATCCCTTTTCCATCCCCATTCCTATCCTCGGCCATCTACTCTCCTGTCCTATCCCTCTCCGCTTCCTAGCCATTCCGCCAAACAAACAGAATTTATCAGGCACAAGAGACCTCGAAACGTCCGGAGTTCAGGACATCAGGCGACTGATCACAACTCTCTCTCCGTTTTTTGTTTGTTTGTTTGTTTGTTTTTCTGTTTTTGTTTTTGTTTTCGGTTTTAGGTTTGTTTGTTTTTTCTTATCTCTTCATAGTGTCCTGAAAATTATGAGTGACTAGTCGGAAAAGAGGAAGGAATAAAGAGGAGCAATTAGATATATGAATTAATAAGAATTTCGTTGGTTGGAAAATTCACGTGTATGTCTCTCCCTGTCTGAGTAATTGCGAACCTGATATTTTATATGCATTTAAGATGAACTTCCATTAAGGATGCCTGAAAAAAAAGGTCTAAAATACACAAAACACAGATTCGATAAAACAGTCACAGTATGAGAATGAAAACACACACAAATAAAATAAAAGTGCTCTTTTCGAGCTGTTTAAACTTTTTCCCGCGTAATCCTATTGGAAGTTCCACTTTGTTTTTTCTTCTGTATTGCCACTTTCCATACGATCCTCAAACTAATTCTCCCTTTCCAACGCCCAAGAAAATAATGCTAGAGAAATTGTGTCTGATGACAAAGTCAGTTATATTTGCGAATGGTATATTTACCTGTGCCTGTGTGTGTGTGTGTGTGTGTGTGTGTGTGTGTGTGTGTGTGTGTGTGTGTGTGTGTGTGTGTGTGTGTGTGTGTGTGTGTGTGTGTGTGTGTTTGTGTGTGTGTGTGTGTGTGTGTGTTTGTGTGTGTTGGTGTATTTATATAGTGTGCATATGCACGTGCTTATGCTTGTGCATCTGTGTCGCATGTTAACCACAAATGAATGAGCTTGAATTGCTGATGAACTAGAAAAAAAATCGCCGCCATCTTAAACTTTCTCCCTTCTCGCTAATGGCATCATTATCGAGGGTAAGAAAGCAATTAATATGACTGATGCATAGTTTAAAGGTTTTGTTGATACGAAATTACTGGCCTTTTGCTGCGTCCTGGAGGGTTATAATATGGATGAATAGCTAAAAACAGATCAAATACGTATTCCATTCCTGTTCTAAAGCGTTCTGTAAATATATAAAGTTTACACGAGGATGTTCAGAAAATATATCATAGCAATAATGAACATGCTATGAAAAAGATTAAAACAGATATCATCTTATCAATATCTCTCTCGCAAGTCCTAAGCTGCAAGACTGTGCAGGGCTTAACACGAGATCCCATTATTAAAAAAAAACATCGGGAAGGCGATGGGGAATCTTAGGGAATTTGAAATGGGGGAGCAAATCTCTCCCATCTCTACTCATCTCTTTTATTCCCTCTATCTCTTTCACTCTCTTTCATATCCAATACTTTTTTTATGACGATCTGATCTGGCGATCTGTTCGAAAACGATATAAAAAAGTGGGGATTCTTTGCAATTGCGATGTTATGTAATGCAATAATGCAGGATCTGTAGATGATTTACCGATTGATAAATGAAGATACATTGGCGTTTACATACCGTCATTTTAGCACTATATTTGTTATCCATTTATCCATTTGTTATCCCTTGAAAACCGTCTTCGGAATATCATTCTCTTTCCCACTTAAAGTTATTTTATTCATACACATCCACATCCAAATGCACAAATATATATCTAGGTATGTGTTTCTTTGCTTGCATGCATTTGTATGTGCGTGTGTATTTCTATATAATTACTTCCGTGTGTCCGTTTGTGTTTGTGTGTGTGTGTGTGTGTGTGTGTGTGTGTGTGTGTGTGTGTGTGTGTAAGCAGTCGTGTTAATTCAGGATCCGTTCCCAGAAATAAGTTAAAAGTTATGTTGCTTCCAGTTGCCATCAGAGTTTGTTGCAGAGCGAACGCCAACTTTCCCCCCAAGTCGATGTGAAGATAAGACTTCTCACGTGCTTATATCCGCGCCTTGATTAAATTCTTAAATAAAACGCTTATCATACGAAATATGCACGATTAATATACGCCTTCATGAACATTAGGAAAAATAATCCCTTACTACCTTTTCTTAATGAACCTTAGAATTTGGAATTCATATTCTCACCTCGGGAAAATTGTTAGCGTTTTCATTCTGTATTATGGAGAGGAGAAGAAAGGGAGAGAAAGGAGGAGGTGTAAGAAGAGAGATAATAGGTCGAGGGAAAGGCAGAGGAGAAAGGGAAGGAAGAGGATGTGGGGGAGGAGGAGGAGGAGGAAGAAGAAAGGGGAGGAGGAAAGTATGAATAGGATGAGGAAGACATAAGAACAAGGGGGGAGACAAAAGCACAGGAGAGAAAAGGGACGGGGAGGAAAAAAAAAAAAAAAAAAACGAAAATGGGAGATGACACATCGAAAAAACGATGGATAATATATATACATTTATACTTAAAATAAAAGTCGAAAAAATATATGAGAAAGACAGAGAGAGAGAGAGAGAGAGAGAGAGAGAGAGAGAGAGAGAGAGAGAGAGAGAGAGAGAGAGAGAGAGAGAGAGAGAGAGAGAGAGAGAGAGAGAGAGAGAGAAACAGAGAGAGACTATAACACTAGTGGGTCAAGATATAACACAAGCCTTTCAATATGTCGGGTCACCTGGCAATGTTCCTGGCATATACTAATGGCAGTCTGGATTACCACTCATGCGATTAACACAGATAAATGATTTACAAGTGTTTTTAATAGATTTATTATATAATCGAAAATGGTCAGGTTAAAAATATTTATTAAAATGCACGAGAAGCAGAAAAAAAGGGTAGAGATTTCATTAATGATAGTATCAATATGATATATAAATTCCCTGTACATGTCATTATGCATTATTATGCAAGAAACAATTATTCATATGATTCGAAATCTACTTGGAATATTTCAGTCCATTGTTTAAACCGATTTTATATATTAAATGAGCTTATTTATTTGGGTAACTCTTTTTTCAAGAAGATAATGTACCTTGTTGTTATTGTTTTTTTTACCATAATAATATCAGTATTGTTTTACCCTATTAGCATTGTGTCGTTCACATACTATAAGTTCGTTCAACTAAAATCAACTTGAATTACAAACACCAGTATCTCTGTTTACTGTTATGATCATAACTAATAATAATATTAGTACTATTAGTAGTAGCAGAAGTAGGAGTAA
>BOPN01005740.1:44102-46602 GCA_017312705.2 Penaeus japonicus | reverse complement strand
TGTATTTGTTTGGCGGAACGACATGGAGATAGGAAGAGGACGGGAGAGGGGAAGAGGAGGGGAGTAAATAATCATATGCATGGAAAAAGACTTGAATAGTGGGGGGGGGGGGAGGGGCAGGGTACGGGGGTGTTTGTTTCATTTCCGTGGGAGAGTGTATGGTCATGTCATGTCCTTCGTTAACGCCATCTTCCGAAGTCTTGGAAATGGTTGCCAGCACGCATTTGAGATACAATTTCGAACACTGTTGACTTTATCATCAATAGTTTCTGCAACAACTACAAACTTGATGCTCCTTGTGAATGCAACTCAGTCTGCCGGGATGGCAATTGTCTGAGCTGCTTGTGTGTGAGAACTGCGTGGCGAGTCCATTAGTAATGTCTCTTCGTGAGTCTATTCCCTCGTGATCAAAGTTTTTAATATTGCAGGATGCCTTTTTTTTCTTGTTGTTGTTATTATTAGTGGACCAAACATCCGAAACTCAGACAAAACTTGGCAGGAGTCTCTTTTTGCTTGCCTGGGGGATCCACGAGCCCTTGTTCTCGTTAATTTATAGTTGCGAAAGTTCTCAGCATCGAAATAATTAAAAAAGAAAAAAAAAGAAAAAAAAAATAACTTGTATGCCCTTTTTCGTTCACAAATCTAGTGTCCACTATAAAACTCTATAATAAAACTCTTTAAGAAATTCTTATTTGCTGCATTTCAGATACATTTTTAAATGTTGTTCACTTCACCATCAATGGTTACTCCAACAACTACGAGTTTGGCGCTCTTTGTGAAGGCGACCCAGTCCATTCAGGAACTAAAGGCGTTCATATGGTGTCACACTTAACACTAATAGGCAGATGGTCGCTTCCTAAAGAGCAGTCAATAGCTACTAGTGTCGAAGGGATCAGTGATAGGTTAATAAAGCTCAAAGCGCAGATATTTTCGTCCACCCGCGTCGGACTACCATCGTTCAAGAGTACTAGATCAGCGGCATGGATCAACTTAACTACTTATTTTCTAACATTCAAAAAATCAAAATCGGCGTTCATTTGACTATCAAGGACCATTTTGATGGTGAGGTGTGTAAGCGTGTGGCATTGACCCTAATGGGGGCTAATACTTCCTATTCCCTCTTATCCCCCCCCCTCCCCTTTAGGATGTCTCACGACTCTATTATGGTTTTATAATTTTCCTTCATTGGGAGGTTGGTCCACTCCCTTTGTCACAGGAGATGGATTTTTGGTTTTATAAAGGAAAAAAAATACAACAACCTGAGATCCATGCGGATTATGCTAGTCTAGATCACCGGCTGAGCTGGTTAATTTGTTAGCCTATTCATTGCCATACATACCCGAGTGTCCAGGTACCCATATCAGCTTGACTGATTTGTTGGCGCTATCTAGTTATGAATTATATTACCCTGAATTCAATTTTGGTGGTTCTAAGGGTTTAAAAGATTTAAGTGAACTTAACAAGTCTGCGAATGTGACTCTTCTATCGTGGGTCGTCGATAGGGTAAAATTTAAAGCTTTATCAACAGCAAAAGTTCTGCAAGAAAGCTGTATAATGTATGATTCGCCAGTCTAAATCTCAACTGGCATTCATTTGGTCATACGCCCACTACCACACACTCATCTGTCTTAGAGCCTTCAGTATAAAGATGAAAAAAACGAAAATGTTTAAGAAGGATCTCTCACTGAACCGCCGGCATACCTGCCCCCGAAACCGTGGCTTTGCTTGATGGTACCAACTTCCTCCAGCTTCTTTCTCCTCAATCAAAAGCTAATACTTTCTTTAATTATGCTTAACTTTCTAACTCTCACTTCATCTCCTCCCAACTTTCATTTTCACTGTCTCTCCAGCTCCTTTAACTACCCCCTCATCCACTTTTCAGACAAAAAAAAAAAAAAAAAAAAAAAAAAATCCTTAACCCTTCAACTCCTCAAGCACCAAAAAGACAAAGAATGACCTCTTCCTCTCCACCTTTTTTATCTTTATCATCATCCTCACCATCAAGCAACACCAAGATCATAATCTAATCACTATCTTCCGACCTGACAGACTTCCATGACTTTTCGAGTAGACATGATGACATGATCAAGAGATAGACAGGGAATTACGTCCACCCACTTCTATACCTACTTCCTATCTTCCTTTTCTTAACTTCTCTTCATCTCAGCTCTTCTTTCTTCGGCCTTCCCTGTCCCACTTCCACCTCGGCGGAAGTGTCCAGTCCAGTCCAGAGGAGATCCGTTTTCCGTTTCTCGTCCAGTCCAGTCCAGAGGAGATCCGTTTTCCGTTTCTCGTCCAGTCCAGTCCAGAGGAGATCCGTTTTCCGTTTCTCGTCCAGTCCAGTCCAGAGGAGATCCGTTTTCCGTTTCTCGTCCAGTCCAGTCCAGAGGAGATCCGTTTTCCGTTTCTCGTCCAGTCCAGTCCAGAGGAGATCCGTTTTCCGTTTCTCGTCCAGTCCAGTCCAGAGGAGATCCGTTTTCCGTTTCTCGTCCAGTCCAGT
>BOPN01005740.1:36602-41602 GCA_017312705.2 Penaeus japonicus | reverse complement strand
AGATCCAGAAGGTGATCCGTTTTCCGTTTCTCGTCCGGTCAGTCAGTCCAGAGGAGATCCGTTTTCCGTTTCTCGCCCAGTCCAGTCCAGAGGAGATCCGTTTTCCGTTTCTCGTCCAGTCCAGTCCAGTCCCAGAGAGTCGTTTTCCATTTTATTAGTCAGATTGGAGATCCGTTTTCCGTTTCTCGTCCAGTCCAGTCCAGAGGAGATCCGTTTTCCGTTTCTCGTCCAGTCCAGTCCAGTCCAGAGGAATCCATTTTCAATTTCTCGTCAGTCCAGTCCAGAGAGATCCGTTTTCATTTCTCATCCAGTCCAGTCCAGAAGGTGATCTGATTTTCGACTCATTCCAGTCCAGTCCAGTCCAGAGGAGATCCGTTTTCCGTTTCTCGTCCAGTCCAGTCCAGAGGAGATCGTTCCGTTTCTCGACCAGTCCAGTCCAGAGGAAGTCCGTTTTCGTTTCTCGTCCAGTCCAGTCCAGAGGAGATCCGTTTTCCGTTCTCGTCAGTCAGTCCAGGAGATCCGTTTTCCGTTTCTCGTCCAGTCCAGTCCAGAGGAGATCCGTTTTCCGTTTCTCGTCCGGTCGATCCAGAGGAGATCCGTTTTCCGTTTCTCGTCCAGTCCAGTCCAGAGGAGATCCGTTTTCCATTCTCGTCAGAGTCAGTCCAAATTGATCCATTTGCCGTTTCTCGTCAGTCCAGTCCAGTCAGAGGAGATCCGTTTTCCGTTTCTCGTCAGTCCAGTCAGAGAGGTCGTTTCCGTTTCTCATTAGTCAGTCAATCAGGAGATCCGTTTTCAATTCGTCAGTCAGGCCAGAGGAGATCGTTTTCGTTTCTCATTGATCAGTCGAGGAGATCCGTTTTCCGTTTCTCGTCCAGTCCAGTCCAGAGGAGATCCGTTTTCCGTTTCTAATCCCAGTCCACTCCAGGAGATCCGTTTTCCGTTTCTCGCCCAGTCAGTCCAGAGGAGATCCGTTTTCCCGTTTCTCGTCCAGTCCAGTCCAATCCAGGAGATCCGTTTTCCGTTTCTCGTCCAGTCCAGTCCAGAGATCCGTTTCCGTTTCTCGTCCAGTCCAGTCCAGAGGAGATCCGTTTTCCGTTTCTCGTCCAGTCCAGTCCAGTCCAGAGAGGAGATCCGTTTTCCGTTTCTCGTCCAGTCCAGTCAGTGAAGAGGAGATCCGTTTTCCGTTTCTCGTCCAGTCCAGTCCAGAGGAGATCCGTTTTCCGTTTCTCTTGATCGTCCAGAGGAATCCGGTGCCGTTTCTCGCCAGTCCAGTCCAGAGGAGATCCGTTTCCGTTTCTCGCCAGTCCAGTCCAGAGGAGATCCGTTTTTCCGTTTCTCGCCCAGTCCAGTCAGAGTCCGTTTTCCGTTTCTCGTCCAGTCCAGTCCAGAGGAGATCCGTTTTCCGTTTCTCGTCCAGTCCAGTCCAGTCCAGAGGAGATCCGTTTTCCGTTTCTCGTCCAGTCCAGTCCAGAGGAGATCCGTTTTCCGTTTCTCGTCCAGTCCAGTCCAGTCAGAGATCCGTTCCGTTCTCGTCCAGTCCAGTCCAGTCAGTCCAGAGGAGATCTGTTTTCCGTTTCTACGTCCAGTCCAGTCCAGAGGAGATCAATTTCCGTTTCTATTGATCTGATCCAGTCGTCCAGAGATGTTTTCCGTTTCTCGTCGAATTGATCAGAGGAGATCCGTTTTCCGTTTCTCATTGGTCATTCCAGGAGATCCGTTTTCCATTTCGTCAAATTGATCGATCCAGGAGATCCGTTTTCCGTTTCTCGTCCAGTCAAGTCAGAAGGAGATCCGTTTTCCGTTTTCTCGATCGTTAGTCAGAGATCGTTTTCCGTTTCTCGTCCAGTCAGTCCAGTCCAGAGGAGATCCGTTTTCGATTTCTCGTCCAGTCCAGTCCAGGAGATCCGTTTTCAGCTCGTCCAGTCCAATCAGGAGATCCGTTTCCATTTCGTCCAGTCCAGTCGTCCAGGAGATCCGTTTTCCGTTTCTCGTCCAGTCAGTCCGGTCGTTTTCCGTTCTCGTCCAGTCAGTCCAGAGATCCGTTTTCCGTTTCTCGTCCAAGTCAATCCAGAGAGATCCGTTTTCCGTTCGTCCAGTCCAGTCAGTCCAGTCAGGAATCCGTTTTCCGTTATCGTCCAGTCAGTCCAGTCCAGAGGAGATCCGTTTTCCGTTTCTCGTCCAGTCCAGTCCAGAGGAGATCCGTTTTCCGTTTCTCGTCCAGTCCAGTCCAGAGGAGATCCGTTTTCCGTTTCATGGTCAGTCCAGGAGATCCGTTTTCCGTTTCTCGTCAGTCAGTCAGGAGATCTGTTTTCCGTTTCTCCTTGGTCAGTCAGAGGGAATCCGTTTTCCGTTTCTCATTGGTCGGTCGGTCGTTTTCCGCTCTCGTCCAGTCCAGTCCAGGAGATCCGTTTCCATTTCTCATTGATCAGTCCAGAGGAGATCCGTTTTCCGTTTCTCGTGAGTCAGTCCAGTCCAGAGGAGATCCGTTTTCCGTTTCTCGTCCAGTCCAGTCCAGAGAGGAATCCGTTTTCCGTTTCTCGTCAGTCCAGTCCAGAGGGGAAGTCCGTTTTCCGTTTCTCGTGATCCAGTCCAGAGGAGATCGTTTCCGTTTCTCGTCCAGTCCAGTCCAGAGGAGATCAGTACGCCGTTTCTCGTCCAGTCCAGTCCAGTCCAGAGGAGATCTGTTTTCCGTTTCTCGTCCAGTCCAGTCCAGAGGAGATCCGTTTCTCGTCCAGTCCCGGTAGAAAGGAGATCCGTTTTCCGTTTCTCGCCCAGTCCAGTCCAGAGGAGGTCCGTTTTCCGTTTCTCTTGGTCAGTCAGAGGAGATCCGTTTTCCGTTTCTCGTCCAGTCCAGTCCAGTCCAGAGGAGATCCGTTTTCCGTTTCTCGTCCAGTCAGTCCAGGAGATCCGTTTTTTTCCGTTTCCCGTCCAGTCCAGTCAGAATCTGTTTTCCGTTTCTCGTCGGTCCAGTCCAGAAGTCCGTTTTCCGTTTCTCGTCAGAGTCAGTCCAGAGGAGATCGGGCGCTTCCGTTTCTCGGAATCAGCAGTAGAGCAACTCGGAGACGTGCCGTCGATCCAGTCCAGAAGAGATCCGTTTTCCGTTTCTCGTCCAGTCCAGTCCAGAGGAGATCCGTTTTCCGTTTCTCGGAATCAACGACAGAGCAACTCGGAGACGTGCCGTCCAGTCCAGTCCAGAGGAGATCCGACAATTTCTCATCCCAGTCAGTCAGAGAATCCGTTTCCGTTTCTCGTCCAGTCAGTCAGTCCAGAGGAAGTCTGTTTTCCGTTTCTCGTCCAGTCCAGTCCAGAGGAGATCCGTTTTCCGTTTCTCGTCCAGTCCAGTCCAGAGGAAGTCTTCGTTTCTCCTTCAGTCAGTCCAGAGGAGGTCCGTTTTCCGTTTCTCGCCCAGTCCAGAGTCCAGAGGGAGATCCGTTTTCCGTTTCTCGTCAGTCCCAGTCAGTCCAGAGTCGGTATACGTTCTCGTCCAGTCAGTCCAGAGGAGATCATTTCATTTTGTCAGTCCAGTCCAGAGGAGATCTGTTTTCGTTTCTCGTCAGTCCAGTCCAGAGGAGATCCGTTTTCCGTTTCTCGTCCAGTCCAGTCCAGAGGAGATCCGTTTTCCGTTTCTCGGAATCAACGACAGAGCAACTCGGAGACGTGCAACAGCAACATCGCAGGAGCCGGACTTCCAGGGACGCAACTCGTCCGTCTCGCTCAAATAAAACCACTAAGCTAATTGTTAGTTTCACTTAAACTACAAATCTGGCTTTTTATGATATTAACTTTTGAGTTTTGCGTTTTCATAATGTAAGCACCTTATGAGGAGATTATGAACCAGGTAATGTTAGAAGTAATGAATAGGGGATATTATATTCTATATGTATTTTTTCTGTCGCTTGTTAAAATAGTCTCTTTCATAAGAAGTAAGTAATGAGGATAAGAGTTTCTGACTTTATTTCACTTATCTAGAGAGGAAATGGAGAGGAAAAATAATAGGTACCAGCAAGACACACGCCTACACACGCCCATTCGCACACACGTGGGCATCTTCTCTCCCCTCCCCTACGTCTTACTTCATCCCCCAGAAGACAATTAACCCAGCCTCCTACATTGCCCAGATAGTAAGAAGACTGTTTCGCACACCCGCACATCTGCTTTTCTCTCTCTCTCTCTCTCTCTCTCTCTATCTATCTATCTATCTCTATCTCTCTCTCTTTCTCTCTCTCTTTCTCTCTCTCTCTTTCTCTCTCTCTCTCTCTCTCTCTCTCTCTTTCTCTCTCTTCTCTCTCTCTCTCCCTCTCTCTCTCCCTCTCCCTCTCCCTCTCCCTCTCCCTCTCCCTCTCCCTCTCCCTCTCCCTCTCCCTCTCCCTCTCCCTCTCCCTCTCTCTTCCTCTCTCTCTCTCACACACACACACACAAGCACACACACACACACACAGCATACACGCTAAACACTCTCATGATGAACAAACACCCACCCCGTTCCATACTCCCACACCCCTCAAGTTTTATTTTTTTTTTCAAGCATATTATTACATACTGATAGGAATTAGCAATTTCTATGTTAGATATTATTTCACTAAATAAGAGTACCACTCACCAACATAATTCACGCAATGCATTTATATTGAATTGATTTTTTTTATTATTATTTTATATTCCATCTATTATACAGTATGCTTACTAGTTGTTGTTTTATCTTTTACATAAAATACATATATAGATTTACGAATTCAATTTCTTTCCTTTCTTTTAAGGGTCAAGGAATATGTGTGTGTGTGTCTGTGTGTGTGTGTGTGTGTGTGTGTGTGTGTGTGTGTGAAAGAATGTAGAATGCAGTAACGCATTTAATATAGAGTTTGGTTTCATAATTTCTCTCCTTTCCTTTTTAAGTAAAGAGAAGTCCTGAACCAAACGAGTGTCGACGCGAAAATACTTCAGTAAGAGATAAAAAGAGAGAGAAAGTAAAAATAAGAGTTTAATTCGCCCATAATTCCCAA
>BOPN01005740.1:19102-29102 GCA_017312705.2 Penaeus japonicus | reverse complement strand
ATAGCAGTAATAAGGATAATAGTATGAATGGAATCAGTGATAATAAGAAGGTTAGAGATAAAACGATGACAATGAAAAATAAAAATAACATCAACGGGAAAATATAAAAATGATGATAATGATGATGATGCTATTGATAAACATAAAACCAACAATTATGATAACGATAATAATAATGATTCTGATAATAGTACTAATGAAAACACTGATAATAAGGATGGTAATAATAACCATCCTAATAATTATCCTTTTTTTCAATACCCCCCTACCCCACCCAAAAACAAAACAAAACAAAAAAAAATATTTCAGACTAACGATAAAAACCAATAACACTGCTATTAATATTAAGAACAGCAACACTTCTAGCCTTCGTCATCAAATAATAATAGTCCCCCCCCCCCCCCGGTGAGTAATCGAGAACCACGCATCCCGAATTCTGTGGTGCGGCAGCGAACCGAAATCTCCCTCGGGGAATGATGGCTTTTGGGCCGAGGCGCATCGGCTGTCTATTTGTCTCTAGCTGTCTATCTCCCCAAAGGTATTTCCCTTTGCTACAACCGCCATATAGTGGTTATTTGTGTTTGTTTATTTGTATGAGTGAATTTGTCTGTCTGTGTGTCCGTCTTTCTCTATATATGTATGTTATATGAATATAGAATCGTAACACCTTTCAACACCTTTTTTAAAAACTGAAAGTTGAAAGTTTCAATGAATTTTAAATCATAAGGAAAAGGTGTAGATTGTAACATTAAGAAGTTGTATATATTTTATTGTCACATCATTATTATCATTATTATTATTGTTATTAATTTGCATTCATAGATGATAATGAATAAACCCACAGGTTAAGGAGAACTACTTGAAGTTTCCATTCTAAAATCTTAATCAGATAAGAATATGATAAGCTACAAGGGACGTTCAAATAAAACTAAAACTACAGGAACCATCTCACCCACATAGCCTGTCGTTTATCTGACGGATAATTATGTGAATTCTGACCTTGGTGAAACACGTGTGATTGGTTCTAGTCAGGAAGATATTCTGTTTATAAACAAGCAACAGCATGGAACGTAATTTTTTTTCCTTTTTTTTTTCTTTTTTTTTATGTAAGAATATAGCTTGATTTTTTTCCCGTTTTACATTTTTGTTTTTTGTTTTATGTAAGAACACAGCTTGATGTTCGTTTATTCACTCTGTACATAATTAGACATTCTATATCATGTTTTTCGTATGTACCCACGATGTTGATTCTTGTACTGAAAAAAACAAACAAATAGAAAGGCAAAAAAAAAAAAACGTTTTAATCAACACATGAATAATATTCCCGATACAAAAAGGTTTCGCAGCTACATCCGTACTCACCTCGCTTGTCACTGCATCTGACAGGGAGAACATCCGAGGAACAAGACCTACAGATGAAAGATTCCTAACAGACACAGAGGAGAGCACAGGAAAGCCATCAAACAAATTAAAAGTCGATGTTACAACGAAATTGCAGGAATATAACGGACAGAAATTCAGTTAACCTTGGATTGCAGGACTTGGATAGTCCGGGGAGGGAAACCTTTGCAATATACTTAGTTGCATGGGATATGGCTCTTGTATGGCTCTTCGTTGTTGGCTGATGTCATGCGCTATGGTATGTATGGGTCACTTGTCATATCTTGTTGGTGTTCTTTTGCTTAGAATATCGTAATACAAGATTGTAAGTGTAAATGGATGGTTAAATTTTTTATTCTATATGACAAATAATAGGTAAAGCTTGTTCGTTTTATTTGCATATGACACACACACACACACACACACACACACACACACACACACACACACACACACACACACACACACACACACACACACACACACACACACACACACACACACACACACACACGCCGTCACTTGGATTGAAGAATAGAAACTACA
The DNA here is from genome assembly GCA_017312705.2 of Penaeus japonicus. NCBI lineage: Eukaryota > Metazoa > Arthropoda > Malacostraca > Decapoda > Penaeidae > Penaeus > Penaeus japonicus. The sequence continues at coordinate 27,176 of BOPN01005740.1, read as the reverse complement.
TTTTCGGTACTTAATATAGTATTACGTTTACATTATAATAAGATCACCTTTCGTTTTTATCCTCATTAATATTGATTTTTATTGTTTTTATTCAAAATGTCATTTTATATTTCGAAAATATAAAGGGAAAAATTGTTAGCATTACCATAAAACGCGAGTATAGAGGTTAGATTTTTTGTTAACTGATTAACAGTAGTTCTGTTGGATTAAAAAAATTATGTTTTTCATTTTTATCACTAGGCTTACTACTAACATACTCATATAATTAAGAATGGTAATAATTCGTAATTCTTTCGAACGTAGAAGAGGGAAGATGTATACAGTAGATGTAAAAAATATTATAACCAAACATCATTTGTGACTGATATGATGTTGTCTTTTCATTGCATTATATATTTCCTTGTTTACATATTCATTCTCTTGTTAATACTTTTTGATGAACGATTTAACACCAAACTCGAAGATCCTGGTAAATAAAAACTTCTTTTATAAGTTGCCACACCAATTAAAATCTAAAGGCTGCTTCTATGATTGCTACTATGTTTATTTAAGTTTTTAGTGTGCTCGTTTAAAGTCTCTTACCTAAAAGGATACGAGTAAGAACTGAAATAAAATTTTCAAGAATATGGAGTTTATGATCCGGGATACTGCTCATGATATGAATAGGAAATTAAGTTTGTAACATTATGTAATAAAGTTTGAAATTATTTCAAGGGATAGAAGTTTACTGATTCTTGATTCTGGTTTTCTCTCTCTCTCGCTCTCTCTTTCTCTTTCTCTTTCTCTTTCTCTTTCTCTTTCTCTTTCTCTTTCTCTTTCTCTTTCTCTTTCTCTTTCTCTTTCTCTTTCTCTCTCTCTCTCTCTCTCTCTCTCTCTCTCTCTCTCTCTCTCTCTCTCTCTCTCTCTCTCTCTCTCTCTCTCTCTCTCCTTCTCTCTCTCTCTCTCTCTTTCTCTCTCTCTCTCTTTCTCTTTCTCTTTCTCTCTCTTTCTCTTTCTCTCTCTCTCTCCTCTCTCTCTCTATATATATATTTTGTCACATTACACACGTTAATTTTAGTTAAAATATTAAATTTTATTGAATTAAATATTTAATTAAATAGTTAAAATCACGTTACACATCTCTGAATTTCAGGAAGTAGTTACACTGAAGTTGTGAGTTATGAACAAAAAAGATAAACTCTTTATCAAATTGATAAGCGATGCAATAAGAAACTTATCAAGTTTGTTAACACATTACGACAGTGGATTTTTTTTTTTTAATAAATAAAAAAATACTTCCTTTGTTATCCAATGTATTTAGTGACAAACGCAATTCCTTATTCGAAATCATTTTATCTGACTATGGCTGGCTTGAACAGGGGACGACATTGTCTGAATTCCCCACAGACCCAGGGGTGCGTCTGAAGGCGCGAGTGTTACAATTGCTATATAATTGCAACACCGGTAGTTGCATGTGAGTCCAGGAGGGGAACATGGACGAATTTCTGCACTGGAGGGCTTTCGCTCGTTTTCGCTCTTTTTTTTTTTTTTTTTTTAAGTTTATTTATTTTATGATACCAAAGAATTCGATGAAATATGTGTTCAAGCTGGCAATATTTCCACAATTAAAGATGCTTTTTTTTATTCTGAATTCTATACGGCAATAAAACAAGGAAATGCATACGCACAAAATTGAAGAATAAAGAAATGTGTAGTATTTTAAATAACGTAACATCTATTCTGAAGTATATTTTTTCAACGTCTCTTCTACAAAGGAACTATTAAATTTGCCTTTAACCCTAGCAATCTGTATATAATTAAGTGATTTTTTTAAATTTTTTTATAAGGTTGTCTCGAAAATATATATCTTCATAACCTATTGTCTACACCGAAGCGAAGAAATCTCAACACAAAGACAGACAGGGCGGTTGTAGCAAAAAAAAAAAAAAAAAAAAAAAAAAAAATCACATACATAGTGTCTACATATCCAAGCTGTAATTCTGTGTTAACATGGATAGGGTTGAGTGCCTGCTTTGTTCTGCCATTATCCCAAAGCCTTTTTATTGACCAGTGTTAATAGTATTATCCTGTTGATTCAGCCCTTTTATCGGCGTGAGCTCACTGTCTCAAACGAAAGCAATTTCTCAACAAAGTTCAAAGGTAACGGCGTTGAGAAGACCGATGCTATTTAAGTATATTGGAGTACTTAGATTAAGAATGATTCATTTCTGATATATTAGTTCAAGTAATTATGAAGTGTTTGTTAGAGGCGATTAAATACTTTCATTCATAGAACGGAATACTCCTTATTAATGTGTAATAACTTCATCCTACATAACGTGATAATTATATTCTATACCTTCAAATAACATTATATAATTTCTGATCTTGGGATTGTTTCTTAGAACTTGACAATATACTAAAGCATTAATAATTTCCGAATGAGATTGTCTATATCAAAATAATCGAATGACATAATGGTATATGTTGAAATGTAAATAGATAAATAGATAGACAAAAAGCTGAATAGTTAGATAGACAGACAAATATATTCGTTTGTATGTGGCGTCGAGTATAAAATATCAGTAAAACTATAATAAATAGTTTTATCCCCCCGCTTTTGTTTTTGTTTCCCGCTGACCTTTTTCTCTCTCTTTTGTTACTAGGAAAGGAAAGAATAAATGTTTCCTGTACGTAAATTGATTATCCGCGAAATTCAAAAGCCTGCAAATGTCATGATCTGTAACATAAGTTTTACAGCAAGTTTTTTTTTTTTTTTTTAACGTTTTATTTATCATATATATTTTTTCTTTCTTTCTTTCTTTCTTTCTTTTTTCTTTTCTTTTTTTTTTTTTTTTTTGAGGGGGGGGGGGTCTCAATGCCCGCCTGAAAAGATCCATTAATGAAATAGTTTTAAGATTCCTATTCGACCATTTAACCCAGAGTATGCCTAACCTCTAACCCCTGCATTCCCTTTCAATCAGCGGCTTCCTCCCCTCCCTCCCCTTCCCTTTCCCTTTCCCTTCCCCTTCCCCTTCCCCTTCCCCTTCCCCTTCCCCTTCCCCTTCCCCTTCCCCTTCCCCTCCCCTCCCCTTCCCTTTCCCTTCCCTCCCTTCCCTCCCCCTTCCCTCCCCTCCCCTCCCTCCCTCCCCTCCCCTCCCCTCCCTCCCTCCCCTCCCCTTCCCTTGCCTCCACTTCCTTTCCCTCTCCTTCCTTTCCCTTCCCTCCCCTTCCCTTCCTTTCCTTTCCCTTCCCTTCCCTTCCCTTCCCTTCCCTTCCCTTCCCTTCCCTTCCCTTCCCTTCCCTTCCCTTCCCTTCCCTTCCCTTCCCTTCCTCCCCCTCCCCCTCCCCCTCCCCCTATTTGAGAGAAAGGGAGAGAGTAAGGAGTGAAGAGACAAAGGGAGAGAAAAAATGAATAAAGATATGACAAAGAAGATATCATAACTTGATATAAAATGAAAAGACATATAAAGTTGTATGTACGATGTATGAAAAGCGCATTGTTTACGATTTATGTTTACAATGGAATGGTATTCATTACTATGTGATAGTGATTGATAAGTACATTACATTTCTTAACATTTTTTACTAACATATTGATATAATTAATATTTTGATCACCAAAATCAATATGATCTCCATCATCATCACTTGTCTTCCGTATCTTGTTTTTGTATCAAAACGATTGAATGAAACGGTTCAGTATGAGTTTTCATTTCTATTCCATAAAATAGAAGATGATACCACATAAACTTTTCTTCAATTTATGAATAACTATTTGATAACAAAGAGCAATTGAGAAGTGGTTTGAATACTAGATCGAGGCTGTTCTTTATTCTTTTAGGGTCTTTTGGAAAATCTTATGATGCATTCTCTCTTTTTTTTTTTTTATTATTTTTTATCATTACTTCTTATTACTGATCTCAAATAAAAATTGAATAAAATGTACAGCTGCTGTTAATTAAGATTCCCGGCATTTTAGTATTTACATTGTTAACATGTCATGACCAAAATCTGTCACGTCAACAAACATTAAGTACTCTGGAATATTCTGATGGAATATATCGTGAAGCTATCCTATGTTAGCACACAGGTTAATGAAATCCACAGCTACGGTGTGAATTTCCTTACTCTCTACCTCGCTCCTTTGTGTGTTTCTGTTATATATGTACCAATGTATGTATGTATGTATGTACTCCCAAGATATTGAATGTGTACGTGTGTATGTGTGTCGTATGCAATGATCATTGGCTTCAGAACCAAGTCAACTTCGGCCTGGAATCGCAAAATCGAAGAAAAATATTCGACTTGAAGAAGATAAACATGAAGTTCGCAGAAGTTGTTACATTTCTCGGATCGACTCATGAGAAACTCTTTCTTTGTTCTTAACGGTCAAGAGTCACGCACGCGCGCGCGCACACACACACACACACACACACACACACACACACACACACACACACACACACACACACACACACACACACACTCCTCCTCTCTTGGGGAAAGAATTTATAGGATTTCTCATCCTCATCTCTCCTTCCCTCTCTCTCTCTCTCTCTCTCTCTCTCTCTCTCTCTCTCTCTCTCTCCCTCTCTCTCTCTCTCTCTTTCTCTCACTCTCTCTCTCACTCACACAAACACTCACACAAGGAGATAAGTCGAGTGAGTGGTTGAATGACCGATTGAATACATCCAGCTCAGAAATCCTCTGTCTCACGGAGCCAACCCAAATGGCATTAAGGTGTGCAGAATAATGGAATTTACAGAGTTCCCCGGACCCACACAAAGGCAACTACGGCGCTAAGTCCGAGGGAACGCCGGCGTTTCACTGGATCCTTCGAGAGCTGGACAAAAGGGAAAGCGATAATATCTCCCGCCATCCTGTCAATAGTAAGAATATGGTCCTTTCACGAGGCTGGAAATGAGACAGGATTCCCAACCGTCCGAGAGTTAGATGGATGATGTTCTTCAGTTGCTTGTCGTCAAAGGGGTGGGTGGGTGGGTTGGTGGATGGGTGGGGGGGGGTCAGGGCTTATTAGCGTGCGTCTGGCTGTGTGTTTGCAGTTTAGATATTTGTGTGAGGTGTGTTTGTTTGTTTGTTTGTTTGTGTTTGTGTGTGTGTGTGTGTGTGTGTGTCCGTGTGTTTGTGTCTGTGTGTGAGAGAGAGAGAGAGAGAGTGTGTGTGTTTGTGAGAAAGAGAGAGAGAGAAAGGAGAGAATGCAGTAATATGAAGCGGCGGAGGTAAAAGAGCGGACGGGGAAACGAGCGAACGGCAAAGGACGGGAAGGGATGCTGGCTTTCTTGTGCTCGACGGACGAGCATCATTGGTCGGGAGATTAATCACACGAGCGACGTCCGCTGAGAGATGACGCGAGACGGAAATATATATATCGTGGAGTTTTGAGGAAGGCTAGGGGGTAGAAGGAGGGGAGGGATCGGGGTGGATAGAGGCTGGATAGGAAATGATGGTTGGTGAGGAAAGGAAGGAGGAGGGATGGAGGCGGAAAGAGAGACTTTGACTTTGACAAGTTTATTGAGAAAAGTGATTAGTTACATCTCAAAAGGATGAGGTAACATAGATTATCCTCACCCCAATCTTAGTCCCTCTTTGGGCTCACATATATTTTGCAAAACCTTATAGCTATGCCAATACGTTGAAATATATACAGAATAAAAGGCGAATCAATTACAAGAATATAGAGTTAAAAATATTTTTGTATTCAACAGGATGATGTATCATAAAGGATATTCATCCACATCTCAATAAAATCCTACTCGGGCTATCATAGTCTCGGCAGAAGGGAAGTCACAATCGGATATACGTGTTATCAACTACAATTATGTAATCGATGCAAAGTGTTTGTACTTCTTCAAAATTTGTATTATCTGGCCTTTTCTAAACATCCATACAGCTTGTTCGGGGAGTCTAGCTATCTGAAGCAGGAAGGAGAGAGTAAAGCGAAAGAGGAGAGTGAGAAGAGGGGAGAGGGTGGGGGCGGGAGAGAGTGCATAAGTCGAAAGGTAAACACAAGTTACCAGACAATGAGAATAATAGGCTGTGATTTTTCTTTTATCTTCCCTTATTTCCTTCCCCTTCCTTTCTCTTTTCTTTTGCCTCTTCCATAAACTTCTCCGTCTCCCTTCTCCTCTTTCTCCCCTCCACAAGCTCATCTCTTCTTTCTTCCTCCTCCTTCCCTTTCTATTCCAATTTTATTTCCCTCTTCCATCTCCCGTTCCTCCTCCTTTCTACCTCCTTCCCACCCCTCCTCCTCCTCCTCTTCCTCCTCGCGTGTGTATGTATAAGACCCTTATATAGAGAGAGATCCAGATAAGTCTTAGATGTGGGTACCTATACACACAAACACACACAAACACACACACGCACACACACAAACACACACACACACATACACACGCACGCACACACACACGGTTTACGTACGTCGACTCATTAACTCGTCGCATCCTAATCCGCATCATAACCTCATACGCATCTTGCACCAACCCGGAAGCCCCGACGTGAGCGGTTCGTCCCTCCCTCCCTCCTTCTTTCCTTCCCTCCCTCACACCTCTCTCCCTCCCTCCCTCTCTCCCTCCCTCCCTCCCTCCCTCCTTCCCTCCCTCCCCCCCTCCCTCTCTCCCTCCCTCCCTCTCTCCCTCCCTCTCTCCCTCCCTCTTTCCTTCCCTCCCTCCCTCCCTCTCTCCCTCCCTCCCTCCCTCCCTCCCTCTCTCCCTTCCTCCCTCCCTCCCTCCCTCACACCTTCCTCCCTCCCTCTCTCCCTCCCTCTCTCTCTCCCTCCCTCTCTCCCTCTCTCTCTTTCTTTCTCCCTCCCTCCCTCTTTCTCCCTCCCTCCCTCCCTCCCTCCCTCTCCCTTTCGTTCCCTCCCTCTTCCTCCCTCCCTCTCCCTCCATCTTTCTCCTTCCCCCTCCCTCTCTCCCTCCCTCCCTCCCTCTTCCTCCCTCCCTCCCTCCCTCCCTCCCTCTCTCCCTCCCTCCCTCCCTCACACACACACACACACACACACACACACACACACACACACACACACACACACACACACACACACACACACACACACACACACACACACACACACACACACACACACACACACACACACACACACACACACTCACTCGCTCACTCACTCACTCACACACACACACACACACACACACACACACACACACACACACACACGGTTCACTTGCGCCCCTCTGTCCCTCCCTCTCTATGGGGCTTTAAAGCTGACCTTATTCGACCCCAAACAAAATAGAATCATTGATATAATCAAACCGTCAAGGTCACCTTTAAAGAGAATCGCTCCCTTAGTTCCCACGACCTCAGCGTAGAAGGAATTGCAAAGTTGAGGTTGCCGGAAGCACATGCAATTAGGCAGAGCTTTTAAAGGTGGAAATCACGGACGGAAATATAAATGGGACGAGATTGAAGATCTCTCTGCGTAATAACGTAGTGAGACTTGTGATATTTTTCCAAAGTGTGTTTTTTTTTTTTCTAAGTTATACTAAAAAAAATATGAAGATGATACGGGCCGGGAAGAGAATAAGTTAAAACAGAATTTGAAGGGGGAATGCAAGAACACAGAAGAGAAATATATATAACACGTATCTGTTCTTTATATCCCAATATAATTTCCATTTGAACATTAAATGGTTCAAATCAAACACAAATGAACAGAAATATCATTACTAACATACTACTAATCTATCAAGATACAAGCACAACATTGCTCGATATATGAAGTACTTTAAATCTAGTGAACATGATAAATAAATAAATATAAAAAAAAATGTTTTAGTTATTTGGGAGACGCCAACATCTGGTAGTGAACTTATCCGATCTCTTATTTTGATGTTGAGAAATTTGATATACCAATTACGAGTAGAAAAATGTGGCTGCAACATGGTATAATTGTTATGAATGAAAATAATAATAGTCATAATCATTATTCTTATCATTATCTTCATTATTTTTGTTGTCATATATATCATCCTCCTCATCTTCATCATAGTTGTTAACATCTTGATTGTTATTATTTCAATAATCATTATTATTTTAATTCATCCGTCAA
>BOPN01005740.1:5000-7500 GCA_017312705.2 Penaeus japonicus | reverse complement strand
CTCTCTCTCTCTCTCTCTCTCTCTCTCTCTCTCTCTCTCTCTCTCTCTCTCTCTCTCTCTCTCTCTCTCTCTCTCTCTCTCTCTCTCTCTCTCTCTCTCTCTCTCTCTCTCTCTTTCTCTCTCTCTCTCATTTTCTCTCTCTCTCTTGCTATCTCTCGCTCTCTCTCTTGCTCTCTCTCTCTCTTTCTTTCTCTCTCTCTTATTCTCTCTCTCTCTCTTTTTCTCCCATTCTCTTTCGCTTTCTTTCTCTCTTTCTCATTCTCTCTCTCTCTTTCTCTCTCTCTTTCTTTTTCTCCATCTCTCTCTCTCTCTCTCTCTCTCTCTCTCTCTCTCTCTCTCTCTCTCTCTCTCTCTCTCTCTCTCTCTCTCTCTCTCTCTCTCTCGCTCTCTCTCTCTCTCTCTCTCTCTCTCTCTCTCTCTCTCTCTCTCTCTCTCTCTCTCTCTCTCTCTCTCTCTCTCTCTCTCTCTCTCTCTCTCTCTCTCTCTCTCTCTCTCTCTCTCTCTCTCTCTCTCTCTCTCTCTCGCTCTCTCTCTTTCTTCTTCCCTGTCTGCCTTCTTACGTAACACCCATTTCGTAAGACTGTGTCCCATAGAATCTCTTTCTCTCCTCCCCTCCCCCCATCCCTTTTTATAGCTCTCTTTCCCTTGCTGTACGTGTTTCTTGATCCCCCCTTCTCCTCTCACTTTCCCTCTCTCTCTCTCTCTCTCTCTCTCTCTCTCTCTCTCTCTCTCTCTCTCTCTCTCTCTCTCTCTCTCTCTCTCTCTCTCTCTCTCTTTCACATACACACACACACTCCTCTCTCTCCCTCTTTCTCTCTCTCTCTCTCTCTCTCTGACCCCCCCTTCCCCTTCCCCCTTCCCCCTTCTCCCCTTTCCCTCTTCCCCTCTTCCCTCTTCCCCCCTTCTTCCCCCTTTCTTCCCCGCCGCAAACCGTGACCTCTGCTAGAACTTGGTCAGATCGACTGCCCCGCGACGAAGGGGGGGAGGAGGAGGGGGGGAAGGAAGGGGAACGGAGGAGGGAAGGGGGGAGGAGGGAGGGGGGCGCGAGGCGTCACAAATAACCCACACAGTTTGTCCGGCCTTTGATAAACATTCTACGAAAACATCTTCCTGCAATTGTTTGATTCAAGCTATTATTGCTCGGTTGCATTCATTGAGTGTAAGAGAAGGAGTGAAATTCTTTTGTGTTTCCAATTATTTATTTTTTTCTTCGCTACTACACTACATCGGTCTTTGTAAAATATCTGTGTTGTGTGTTTGTGAGGACTTGTTTTCAGACTTCCCTGACTGGCAATTGTATTTTGTTCACACGCAAATATAAACCCAAACACACACACGCACATGCAAACAAAAACGTCCATGAATTCACATACACACACATATATGTATATATACACTAACACACAAACACATACACACTAACACACACAATCACACATACACACACAAACGCACGCGCACACCCGCATCATATTCAGATCGTTACCTTGGGTCCCCTTGCTGCTGCTTTCCCCTCTCCCCCTACCCCTCCCCGCTCCCCGCTCCCCTCTCCTCCTCCCCTCCTCCTCCCCTCCTCCTTCCCCTCTCTCCCCCAGACGGTGTCCCAGTCAGCCCCTGAACTCATAACACCCGGAAATTACTCACCATTATAACCAGGTCAGCTTTGAATGGTAGTTTCGAACACAACACATGAGTATTTTTTTTCTTTCTATTATCATGTTTTCCTTAACATTTTCCTTTTTCGCCAAGAATCAAAGCTGGAGTCGTTTGAGTCCTGCCGGAGGTGAGGCCGTCAGCGGAAGAAAAATCATAGGCGCATAGACGTGCACGTAAAGAAACAAAAAAATAATAATAATAATAACTAAAACCACCTCAAGTAACAGTCACTTGATCCACTTCACTTCAATTCAGTATTTGTTTGTTTGTTTGTTTCCCTTTCTCGCTTTTTTTCGCCTTAGGTAGATCTACGTAAATAGATCAGTCGGATGGAAAGCGTCTACAACACTACCACTGATAAGCGTCTTCAGCACCACAGCAAGGTCCTGCGAGAGAGCGTCTTCCTTCGTGCTAAGACAACCCAGAAACGAGCAAAGAGCAAGCAATAACTGTTTCCCAAGGCGTGTTCGGGCCCCACGCGACTGGAGGCAAGCAATCACAGCGGGTAGCGCAAGGTGCCTACTGTGGGTGCCGGAGGACCACGGGAGACACCAGCCAGCTTCGGGCGAGCTACTGGCACTGGCTGTGAACCGGGCACCGCTCTTGGCCCGCCCTGGCATGGCGGGTATGTGGGTAAGTGGGACCCAGTTCGACGGGCCAAGAAACGTACAATGGGGGAAGTAGGAAGGGGAGAGAGAATAAGCGATCTCGCAGTGTACACGGAAAAAGGAAGAGGCGACTGCCATTAAGTCTTTGGTGCTTGTTGAAATCGTCTTGCAATGCCGTTTGCAAGATTATCTTCAGATTTTCCCTGCTGTCTCGAGATCTGAAACCAAGGTTGTCC
>BOPN01005739.1:59523-62023 GCA_017312705.2 Penaeus japonicus | reverse complement strand
GAGGCGTGGCTGCTGGCGGTATCTCTTCTTCTTAACGTGATCGTGCACTAAGTCAATTTGTTACAGGGAGCAATACTTATGGCTCTTTTAGCCGAAAAACTGCCGGAGCTGCACCGGGCGAAAAGTAACCATACTCGCGGTATTTCGCAGTGTACCATATTATAGGTCGGTACATCAGACGTCTTCTCCTGAGACCGTCGTGGCCTTCTAAGCCAAACATCGGGGCAGGCCCGGAATAATTATAAAATAAATGACCGGTTTGGCGATCCTTAGGATAAATGAAAGAAAGAAAGAAGCACCCGGGTCTCATTCTCATGGCTGTGGCTGTGGTAAGCCGAGACTGGGTAATGTGATGAAAACCGAATCTTGTCCTTAAATGGTTAATTTTCTTTAACAGAGGAGATGCAGCTAAGCCAAGATTGGTCAAAATATTGGATAATTGTGGCTGCGATTGTAAAGGGTATTCAATAGCATTATTGTTCAATAGTTTTCTATAGTCGTCAACATAGATATTAGTCAAGTAGGTTATTGGGAGAGGAGGGATTAGGAGATTGTGCAAGTAACTATCCACTTTATGTTCAAGAAAACAAGGGCAATAAAAAAATTATTGTCGATGACACACGTCGTCCTACCGAGTTACTGAATATTCATTTTATGCCATGAGTTGCAGTGTCAAAGTGTGTTTGTGAACAAAAAGATAATAATAGTTAATGCAAGAGTGCGAAGGGTAGATGGTGTATCTACAGTATGTATGTTTGGAAAAGATAGTAAATCGCATTCAGTGATATATGTCTATGTAAATTATGAATGAATCAATAAAATAATAACATCGCCATTTACGTTACATTACTTACAATAAAACAACTTGTTATAATTAAATACTAAGTGAATAAGAAGTGAAAATAAATAAAACTGTAACAAAAGAAAAAATATATATATATTCCAAATAAGTATATATATGTAATTTGTTTACTTAACACCTTTGTGAAAATAGACAGGTCCGATCATCGCAATGTAAAATTTTACGTTAGTGAATGACCGTGAATGACCTGCTAGAATGCGAAATGACCTAGCCAAGTGACATAGTAAAGTTTTCCTTTTTAAGTAAATACAAATATAAATATGTTTATTAAAATACATACAGTGTTTGTTAAAGAATAGAACAAAAACATGAAATGTCACTGAAATTAAGACAATGTTAATACTTTCATAATTATTAGCTGGTACATTAAAATCAATCTCGTAAATTGTGAAAGATTCGCACTAGACATATGCGCACTATGTAAATATGATAATGATGATGAAACTAATCCGAGTCGGAAATATTTTGTGCAATAACTGATCTGTCGGACAGTCGGCTCGCTGCATGAACAAACGTCTTACGGCAACCCTTAGCGTCTCCGGCTGTATTTAGGGAAACATTTTACGCTAAACTGCGTTTGATCGGCGAAGCTATAGTTCAGGGTAACTGATATGTATAAAGAAAAAATGAGGTTTGAATTCGTCAATTTACTGAGGCAATTTAAAATTAGAGCAAATACAAACAAACTGAGAATGAGATTGGATTGCAGCTAATTTATATGAATAATAAAAATCATGCACTTAAGAATAAATGCCCTGAGAAAGAAATAATCCTAAGAAATATCTGGAAAAGATTTATGTAAAATAAATAAACATCTAAAATAGGACGATAAATAAGAAAATTCAGGAATTCTATCAATTATTACATAGATAATACGAAAAAGATACCTTTTGTTACATGCACATTGTTAAAAAAAAATCTGAGGGGAAATGGGGTTATTAATTAAGAGTGGGAAAAAGTCGGAGAAAAATAGGGTGAAATTGAGATATGGGGGACAACACTTCCACAGACTTACCTTGATTTCACTGCCTAACGCGTTCTCTTTACTACTGTGATTACGTGAGAGTGAAAAAATGTATCGGCGGCGCAGCGAGCGGTCCACGAGTTTAAAGAAAATAGAAGGTGGGTACGATCCCTGGCTGACATGTCTGTAAGGGTGACAGTTTTCTTACCGCTAGCACCAGTTTCTGAGGGTTTTTCTTTCCCATTTCTGACACCAGTTTGTGAGGGTGAGCAGAATGGGTCCCATCATGGCCACCAGTTTGTGATGGGTGTCTTAGTCTGTTGGAACTAAAAACCAACCACAAAATAGGTAGTTGATGCCAGACACAGGGTTTAAACAGTTCAGGTTTATTCCATAATACAGATAGTCTGCCGTTATGGTACACGATAGATAATATACACTACAGCACAATGATCACAGTAATAAACACTTTCACGACACGTATAAACAGGCGGAGAAATCAGGCGTCAATGGTAGCGCACTTGATCCCGGTCTATTTCTATATTTAATATCATATATAAGCATATCATATAATCTCATAGAGAGACATAGACAGACATAGAGTGAATGAGAGAGAGAGAGATAAAGAGAAAGAGAGATCCAGAAAGAAAGAGATTTTACAAAGTGCTAAGGGA
>BOPN01005739.1:0-7500 GCA_017312705.2 Penaeus japonicus | reverse complement strand
TCACCGTCTCTTGGTAATTCATCCTGATTTTCAGTCGGCTAGATTCCTTGGTAGTGAGGGCTCATCATCAGGCCAGTTTTTAAGACCTCAGGGGGTAGCAGTGGATCAGGAAGGACACATCATTGTGGCAGACTCTCGTAATCACCGTGTCCAAATATTCCAACCTAATGGTAATTTTCTATGTAAATTTGGAATGCCAGGGTCTGGGCAAGGCCAGCTTGACCGTCCAAGTGGCATATGTGTGTCTCCAGATGGCTACATTATTGTGGTTGACTTTGGTAATAATCGGGTTCAAGTTTTCTAAGGCCCATTACTATAATACAGAGTGTTATATTTGTGAATGTTTTATATTTAATAGGTTCGAGTCATTGTCAATTGTAGCGAGGAATGACTGTCTCGCCATAAGTGTCTTGCATACCAAGTACAAAGTACAAAAGTGATGAAACATCGTACAAATTTTACAGGTATGTTGGTGTGTCTCGACCCGCCATGGTAATAATAATAGTTCACTCAGTGTTTGGAGAGAGATACAGGGTATACTTTTAGTGTCAGAACCTTGAAACTATTGTAAATACACATTCACAATTTTATTTGATGAACTCAGGAATGAAATGCCCTCTAGGTGGCGAATGTGATGGATGAATTTTAGACATGTTGATAGGGATCCAATGAGATGAGGATAAGGGGTACCCTTAAAGCAAAAGGAATCATTTGCCATCAGAGATAATTGCACAAAACTTTCTTTTATAATAAGAAAAATGCCTTTTAAGTAGAGTGTGTTGCAAGAGCCAAACTTGTACGAAGCATTTATGCAATCTAAATGAAATATCATTTCCAAACTGGTGAATGATTGTTGCATGTTTTAATGATTGAAGCTCTTGTGGAGAATACAGAAGGAGGGGTAAAAGAAGCAGTTTTACTGGTTGTTTTTTCCTGGTAGTGGAAATAACAGTCACGAACATAACTTCTTTCACCATGTAATATATTCCTTTAAATGAAGGTATACGTGTGCCCATTGCTATTAAAAAGAGAAGTAATTCTTTTCATTAAAAAGTAGTAGAAACTAGATTATTCTCAAGTATTTGTAATGAATGGAGATGCTGTGGTGCTCACATTAGGTAAACTTGTTCCTTACCATAACTCAAGTTGTGGTTTTAGATTTTTACTGTTTTTCAAAGTATTAACTCAGGGATGCAGTCCATTTCTTTGTCTTTAAAACATCATTCCACTTTTGGAGCCATAATGAGTGTATAAGTTGATTATTAGCAGATGTAAGAATGTGGTTGTGAGAATTGAAGTTTGAGCTAAGAGTTTTGTAAAGTAGCATAAATGTACAATTATGTGTATGAGAGGTGATTGATTGTGTATTTGAAAGTTTGCTTTGAGGGCATGTATGTATTTTTATACATGTTTTTATTTCAATGTGCATTTGTGCATGATAATAGATTTAAATCTTATTAACTTGCAGGTGACTTAAAAATGTATACCTATTTACAGCGGATTTTGGGCCATGCTAGGATTGGGTCAAGGTATTGTCGCATAATGTTCAGTATTGACTACTTGTCATGTATTTGATTTGTTAAGTAGTTTTTCATACATGGACATTAATGGGAAAAAAAGTTACTTCATGATTATAAAAAAATAAAAAAAAAACATAAAAAAAAAACCTCTAATATATTAGTTAAATATGGAACCTGCTGATATGTAGAGTTCTAACAAAAGCAACTAGCAGCCTTGACCCAGCAGAAGAGCCCCTCAGGTGTTCCACAAGCTGTTGACTCCTCATGACTACCTCACTGTTAGATTTAAGAAACGAGTATTAATTTCTTGTTATGTTAATAACATATATAGCATATTTTAGCATGCAATCTGGTGCTGTTTGAGCACATTGGAGATGAAAATCTTTTAGGCTGTATGAATTTCGCCTAGCGTTAGTGGTAGGGTCTCTTTTAATATAACGAAAAAGAAACGGGTGTAACATGCAAAAATTATCAATTTTATGTTTTCAGTATAGGTTGTGTCACTGTGTGACTTTAATTGAGTTTAGTGCACAGCCAACATGGCTTGCTAATGTTTGATAAGTGTTGTTGAGCTGATTAAACACTGTGGCATAAGAATTCTTCAAATGCCACAATTTGTTAAAAAGTAAGGGTAAATCCTTGTGCTCACAAGAATCAGTGGGTCCAAATGAAAGAGGTATTTGTTGATAGAAGCCCAACATATACTTAAAACTCAAGAGCACAGGAATACCCCCCTTTTACAGAGCCAATTTGTTTAGCTAATTTTTAGGGATTGCTCTGTCTGTTGCCACTGGCCTGAGCAGCTGCTAGGCTAAGCTCTCTGTATAGTTCCTTGCATTATTGCAGGTCTAACACTACCTCAAGTAATCAACTAACTCAGGTATCTCTTCTGATGGTTAGACTGTCAGCTTCAAGCGGGTAAATTCACGCTAAAAGAATTATGCTTTTAGAAATCTTGCTTAGAAAGCTGATCCGTATATCAAGAAATACGTTAAATACTTTATATACGTCGTATTACTTTATTCAAGATTAAGAAGTTTGGAAGCAGTTACATGCAGCTGACTCAGGACTTTCTTGTGGGTTTTGAACCTAAGTGGGTATACGTAATTCTTCCTTTGTCATGAAGCTTCCTCTATATTTTTTTTTTTTTTTCTTCTTTTTTTATCATTATTATTATTGTTGTTATTAGTCTATATCCATTTTTATGATGGATTGTTATGATAATGAATATTGGTTATTTTTATTGTTCATATATTTTTTTTTTATTAATATTTGTTACTGCAATTGTTTATTGCTATTATTTTTATTATTACTCTTGTCATAATCCTCATTGTCATTATTTTTGCTTATCTTTTTTACTGTCCTTATTTTAAGGTTACTTTAAGAAACTAGGAACAATAGTATGACTTGATTTTTTCTGCTTGCTCTCTTTCTCCTTACATTACTCTTTTTTCTTTTATTTTCTAAAAGAATAAAGGCAAAAATACCTTTAAATAATTGGTAATATTATCCATAACTTAAAAGTTTTAGTTTTAACATTTAATTATTTGTTTACTATAATGTTTGCTCATTTAGCTCTGCAATTCTATAAAAGTCCTTTTGTCTTGCAAAAGTATGTGTTTTAGGCATTAATTATTCATGTACCAAACTGCCTTCCCTCCAAAATATACAGTCACCTAATCTGAATACAAGAAAAATAGGTACTTTTGTACTTCTCATGTTACTATTTCTTTCTCTCTTTGCTGTACTTCTTCTTCTGCAGAAATCAAACACAGAGTATTTATGAAAGCTGTACATTAACATGGAGATTTTTATCTGTTTTTCTATGAAAGTGAGACATTTTACAGTATTTGCATTTTTTATCAATGCAGGAAATACCAGTTCTCCATCCATACTAATGTATTTGAGGAAAGGAAGTAATTTTTCATCATGATTATTATCTATTGAGTGTTTAACTTATTCTGATTTACTAATTATGTAATACAGGAATATTTTTGCCTCTGATTTTATATCATACACAGGATATATGCAATTGTTATATGGAAAATCATGTGTTTAACTTAAAATAAAATTGATTGAAGAAGAAAGGTAACGAAAACCATTTATACAGGTATCTACATGACATTCAAATATACAAATTTTTCTGTGTGTGTACAAACAACGCTATCACTTGACTGCCTTCCCCACTAGCCATTCATATATCTGCATATTGAAGTTCAAAAATTAATGTTTTTACATTTCTTATACCTCCCATGTATCAGATACCTGTCTGCATATAAAAACAAGGACACACGCACATGCACGCGCGCGCACACACACACACACACACACACACACACACACACACACACACACACACACACACACACACACACACACACACACACACACACACACACACACACACACACACACACACACACACACACACACACACACTCACACACTCACACGCTCACACACACACACACACACTCTCTCTCTCTCTCTCTCTCTCTCTCTCTCTCTCTCTCTCTCTCTCTCTCTCTCTCTCTCTCACTCACTCACTCACTCACTCACTCACTCACTCACTCAATGGACATGTTCACACTAGCAGTGAGTGCAGTCTGTGGGGACACACAGGCAAACCAGCTCCATCCAGCTCACTGTCATTGTGGAAGTGGCCTGAGTGATATGTAATACTTAGGGGAAGAGAGAAAAGCAGGAAGTGGAGTGGAACTATACTGCTGTTTTCAGTAAGAAGTTCTAAAATATTAAAGCAATTATTTGGAAAACTACTAGAAAAAATATTCAGTTGGACATAATATTATATTAATATGTGGTGTATAATGCATTTTCAGTTTTTAGGAAATATAGATTATAACTAGATATGAATGCAATACTTTTCATGAATAGCACATTTTCATTTATTCAGGTGTCAAACCTTGAACCCTTGTGTGTGCATCATATGATGACAGCTAATAAAAAAAGTGCCAATATTGCTGTGGATAGTTGATTGAGATTTTCTCACAATGACATATATTCATATTGCAGCTAATTTCATGTCATATGCTCAGAGTATAGTTATCCCTTGACTGGTATGGTTATCCAGCACATACTTAGTTATGATAAATGCAGCACTGGATGTCCTAGGTTTTGAGCTAATGATAAGAGCAAACAGTTGCTATTAACTCATTGGTCGCCGTATTAAATGAATATTTCTGCAGTAGGATGGCTGGTTTACATTGTCTGGCACGGTGCCATCCGCGTCTATGCCGACTCTGCCTTTGCAGCAAATCATGCCATCCGCTGCTAAAGGGTTAATGGAATGTAGTCATGTTATCATCGTTTTTTCTACATGTCCAAGTAAATTATATGAAACGGGAAAAAAGGAAGGCCTCACAAAAGTTAGGTGAAACATGAATAATGGGTACCTGTCTTCTGAACTTTCCCTTTTTTATATATATCATACAATGGTATTCTTTCTATAAGTATTAGATCTGTATGTTAATGACAGGGATGTATCTAAGTAGATTTATTAGGAGTTGCAGGCCTGCATTTTAATATATTTGGGGGGTGAAGACTTATATGCCAACAATGTGGACAGATTTTTTTATTATTTTTCAAATAAAGTAAGAAATTTGCTGACAGAAAGAGCATTGGGGGATGCAACCCCTTTAATGTGCCCAATTAACATGTTACCTATGTCAGATTATTTGTGTACCAAATTTGCCTTGCCACATGGCTATTCATAGCCAAACTATGAATGGTATTAACTTTAAAATTAACAGTATACTGCTCTTACACATGGACACAGGTGGTACAATATGGCCACTGGGAAGCCACTACTTTTGGTCAGTATCCCACCTATCCCAAAGAAGGAATTGCAGGGGGAGAGATACTGCTTTTTGACATAATCCAAGTAACATATTAATATCCGTAGAGAACTATTATTGCAATGAAAAATCATTTAAGAAAAATTATTGGTAGCAAAATTGAGTATTCATATGTTAGAAATGGAGGTAGGCAAATACTGTAATGTATCAATTTGTCCAATGGTGACTTTAGTTAATGCTTATATAATCAGATTCTGGCTTTATTGTTTCAAGCACATTGATATTTCTACTGACCTGTTAATTTTGACATAGAGACCATTATTTTTTTAAATCATGTAAAATTGACAATTCAGTATGGGAAATGAATACAAAAACAGAATTTTGTTTTTATAGAATTACCCAAATGGAAAATGTATGAAGTAGATTTACCATCAATATATCACACAAAGCTATCATAGATATGGCAGGTAATTTATTTGAATATATGATTATTCAGCAATCGTCTATATAACACTAGTAAAAGATATTTATGTTGGGAAATTTTTTAAAGTGTCATACATAAAGAAAAAGTTAAGACCATGAGCAAGTGATCAAAATAGATATAGAAATTATTAAGAATAAGTATTGCAGTTTGCTTTTTCTCAGGATGAAATCCTTTTTATATTAGAAGATATTCTCTCTTTTTAACAAATTATTGTGAAGTATTTTAATAATTTACAGTGTCTGTTTTACCATCTATTTGAATATAGTTTTAGTACTTTATCCATCAAGTTTGAGTTAAGACATAGTATAGCTCTGTATGCAGATAGGCCTGCTCCTCAATAGCACTCCAACATAGGAATATCACTGTCAACAATTTAATTTTCTTATATTATGAAATTGGTTATTACTCTGTTAATGATTGCCACTAATCATTGTGATATTGGCAGGTTATGGTCAGATATCTAAACTATTGGGCATATTTTCACATAACAGAATGGTTAGAAATAGTTTTAACACAGAAAAGGTAAAGGGTACACTAGATTTTTTTTTTTTTTTTTTTTTTAAATCAAAGTATATATTTGATTTGTAGGTATGATTTGAAAGCATTCAGATGATATGTTAAGGCCACAAAAGAAGCAGTGATTGGAAATTTGTCTGTCAGAAATTCTTTCACTTTCACAACTTGTGTTTTACATGACAAAACCCAACACAAATCGTGGATTGAGGTCTTCCATTTAGTATCTTGGAGTAAATAGATTATTGATTACCAAATATCCTTTTGTTTAGACTAGGCTATGAATGAATAACATGGAACAAAGTCACTATTCAGGATGGAAATGTATATAATTGTGTAAAAAGTTTTGAGGGTTATTTTATTTTCAGTGAAAGTAACATTACCTATAATATTCTGTTGTTAGAATCAAGAATTTTCATTTATATTTATATACAGTATACATAAACACACAAACCAGTTGCTGATAACCCCAAACCCACTTTCCCACAAATATATACATGCTTGAAACATTAAAGTTCATGTTAACATTTACTGATGCATAAATATAAAGATGGATGTACTGTGTACTTGCTCAAAACTTCCTGCCTTGAAGAATACATTGTTTAACCTGAGTGTTATGGGCAGTTGGCCTTTCTTAAACTTTTTTATATAGACCTTAGCGTTAATTTATTGTAAAATTTAAGTAAGTCCCTCTTTCCTCATCCTCTTCCTCGTCCTTTTCCTCTTCCTCCGATCAAGTTAAAAATAATCAGAATGTTATCTGATTTTAAATAAATCCATGATTTGCATTTCATGTCCACCCATGTAAGTGCTTATACACATGCAAGCACACACACACACACATGCAAGCACACACACACACATGCAAGTACACACACACATGCAAGTACACACACACATGCAAACACACAAACACTCACATGCAAGCACACACACACACACATGTAAGTGCACACACACACATGCAAGTGCACACACACACATGCAAGTGCACACATATACATGCAAGCGCACACACACACATGCAAGTGCACACATATACATGCAAGCGCACACACACACATGCAAGCGCACACACACACACACACACACACACACACACACACACACACACACACACACACACACACACACACACACACACACACACACACACACACACACACAC
>BOPN01005738.1:50000-52500 GCA_017312705.2 Penaeus japonicus | reverse complement strand
GATTAAGGGAGATAAAAAAGTGAAGGTGAAGAAAGTTTAGGTAAAGAGGGAGAGGAAAAGAGGGATTAAGGGAGATAAAAGAGTGAAGATGAGGAAAGTTTAGGTAAAGAGGGAGAGGGAAAGAGGGATTAAGGGAGAATGAGAAGGAAAGGACGTAGGGAAGACAAACGTGTGTGGGGCGGGGTGGGGGGGGAAGAGATAATGTGTGTGTGAAGATTCGTGTGTGTGTGTGTGTGTGCTTATTTATTTATATTATATCATCTGTATGTTCCATGTCATATTCAAAAATTTCAATTATTCATCATTCTATTTAACATAAATGATACGAAATATTAATGCTCCAGATTGTTTAATCATTCATTACATTTAATGTTTTACGACTGCGTCAGTTTACTAATGAATCAAATTATATGTTTAGTGGCTATTTCATTTTCCAGTAAAATAATAACTTGTAATAAAGTTTTCAGGTTGATATGTTAACTCTAATATTAGGAATTTTTTTTTTTATTATTATTATTATTCTCCTCCTATTGTCTTTTTTTTTCTTTTTTTTTTTTTTTTTAATCCTCATTCATTTTGACTTATTGTAATATTATACTCCATTATTTGTCCATTGTGTCTACACACTCAAAATACAATACTTCTAATACATATAACAACTGACAACCATTTTTTGTTGTATGTTGTTGGTTGTCATTCCCGCTCGTCCAATGGCTATTCTTTCGAGCTTTCTACCTCCCCTCTGCACACGGTCTATCTGAAGTCTTATCAACGCAATATTAAATGGAATAAGGGTAGCTTATGCTTATTGTAGATTACTGCCTATCATGCCCTATGTTTGGTGTCTGTTTCTGCTTTGTTTAGTTGAGACACCCATCCGAAAATTAATTGAGCTTGACTTAGAATACGGTGTGAAACATGTTTATCATTTCTAAAATCTCCTTAGTGGAAAATATATAGACAGCATCACGGGCATTGTACACTGACTCAAAAAATTCGCCGCTATCACAAAGAGGCATAGCTTTTGCCTGAATTTACTAAATCCTATGGTGATTCTACAGCGCTCTTTCTTTAGGATATGCATGTCATATGGGTTGGAGCATTGCAATGTTCATTATTATTATTATTTTTTTTACTTATTCCCAAAATAAAATCTTGACATTGCATCGCTCGTGTTGCCAAGGAACGCATTCTCAACAAGGCTCAACACATCTATACATTGACTCGGTTTATATCGAATGCTGTAATTAATCGGTGGTGCTGCGGCCAAACTGTCCCATTTTCATGATCTGTATTTTGAGCAGCAATATAAACGTAAATGAGGTTTCCATTAATTCTAGATCTATAATGTGTATCTTTCTATATGCCAGTTTTATTATCTTTCACATCTTCCAGAGTTATTCAGAATTTGGTATTTGAAATTGGGTGTTTCTCTTTTATTATTATTATTTATTTTTTTTTATTGTCTAATTTTGGGTATCTATTACATGTATGCTTTTTTCTGTATTTGTGTGTACGTGGTGCCTTTTATTATGCTAGATGAGTCGTCATTATTGGCGTACACCAATTACAAAAATGTGTTGAACGAAAAAAAAAAAAAAAAAAAAAAAAAAAAAAAAAAAAAGTTTGAACGAAAAACAAGATTATACCAAAAATAGTTTGAACGAAAAATAAGATTATACCAAGAATAGGTTGAACGAAAAATAAGATTATACCAAGAATAGGTTGAACGAAAAAAAAGGAAACCAAAAATGGGATGGACGAGATTTGAAGTTAACAAGCATCTACCCCAAAGAAAAAGAAGAAGAAGAAGAGAAAACAAGAAAGAAAGAAAAAAAAAAATCAACTTTTCATTAGGCATAGCACAAACTCGTCCCTTACCCATTCGATCTGAAAGGGAAAAAAAGAAGAAAATAAATTAAACGAAGAAAATAACAGAAAACGAATCAATCTCGTGAACAAACCTTATTAAAGTGATGCACGTTCATCTAACAGTGTTCCAGAACTTGGAGGTTGGATGAGGGGGTTTCGCTTGAAGGGGGGTAGGGGGGTAGGGGGGTAGGGGGGGTAGGATAGGGTTAAGGAGAGATTGAAGGGGCCGGAAGGGAGTGGGGGATGGTGGAGGGGGAAGGGAGAAGACCGGTTTAGGGAGAAGAGGTGAGGGAGAAAGGGAGGAAGGGAGAAAGGAGGTGAGGGAGGGGTTGGGGTTCAAGTGGAGGAGGGAAGGGAGTTGAGGAAGGGGGTGGGGGGGGGGTAGGGATGCTGGAGAAAGGAGGAGGGATAAAAGGAGTTGAGTGTAGGGGGGAAGGGGGGGAGGGGGAAGAGAGACGTTGAGAGGAGGAGGGGTGGGGAGGAAGGAGGGGGATAGGAGGAGGGGTGAGGAGGGATGGAGGGGGAATAGGAAGAGAGTTGGGGATGGAGGGGAATAGGAGGAGGGGTGAGGAGGGAGGGAGGGGGAATAGGAAGAGGGGTGAGAAGGGAGGGAGGGGGGATAGGAGGG
>BOPN01005737.1:82500-85000 GCA_017312705.2 Penaeus japonicus | reverse complement strand
GAAATTCTCCCCCTCAATTTCCTCTCGGAAATCCCAGTCCTTTTTCGCTGCTTCATTTCATCTTTAATTCTTACTACAAATTCTGGCTTGACTTGTGTTTGGCTTCTTCTTCTCTCGTAAACCTCGTCTGGGATCTTGGTCAATAGAATCCTTTTCTCTTTCTCTTTCTGTCTCCGTTTCTGGGTCTCTGTTTTGTTTTGGTTTATCTATTTCTTCTTCTTACTCTCTCTCTCTCTCTCTCTCTCTCTCTCTCTCTCTCTCTCTCTCTCTCTCTCTCTCTCTCTCTCTCTCTCTCTCTCTCTCTCTCTCTCTCTCTTTCTTTCTTTCTTACAGAAGTGATGGCAAATGACCCCAGTGCCCGACCCGGAAATGAAATAGAGAGGTTGAACTCCATGTCAAAAAGGATTAGATCGCATTGTTTGTAATCTGTCGATGCTCCTATTTGCTTTCATTTCTTTTATGAATCTTATTTTTTCTAAATCTCAATCTCAATCTTTTCCCTTTTTTTCATTTTCTTTACTTATATACTTATTCGTTTATTTATTTTTACTTTGCATTTTTTTTTTTTTTTTTTTTTTTTTTTTTTCCATCTGAAGAGAACGTGACTTTCCCTTTCCGTCTTTACAAGGGAACGCTTCATGGTCGGTATGTCGGAGCTTATATATATATATATATATATATATATATATATATATATATATATATATATATATATATATATATATATATATATATATATATATATATATACATATATATGTATATATATATATGTATATATATATATATATATATATATATATATATATATATATATATATATATATATGTATATATATATATATATATATACAAATATATATATATATATATATATATATATATACATATATATATATATATATATATATATATATATATATACATATATATATATATATACATACATATATATATATATATATATATATATATATAGAGAGAGAGAGAGAGAGAGAGAGAGAGAGAGAGAGAGAGAGAGAGAGAGAGAGAGAGAGAGAGAGAGGAGAGAGAGAGAGAGAGAGAGAGAGAGAGAGGGAGAGCGAGAGAGAGAGAGAGAAAGACAGACAGAAACAGAAACAGACAGACAGACAGACAGAAATAGAAAAAAAAAGAAAAGAGAGAAAAAAAGAAGAGAGAAGAAGAAAAAGAAAAAAAGAAAAACAGTAATTCAAAGAAACCTGACGACAACCGCCCTCCCGCCTGGCCACCCCATCCCCCCCCCCCCCCCCCCCAGCCCCCGAAGACCATAAACCTCGCGACCATCACAGCGGGAATGACAATCTCTGCCTAACCAATTCATCCGAGGAAGATAAAACTAATAATATTATCTGGGCCATGCAAAGTAGACTCATCAAAGAGCGGGCCATAGGCAGTACTTCGGGCACAGCTGACGGCACTGAATTGGGCCATAAACCTTTACTGGCAACCGTTAATATTTCGTGGTCTTTCGTTCAGTTGATACTTCAATTGCAGAATGCTTGGATCAGATTGAAAATAAGGCTTTATTCTTTTATGCATACTATTTTCTTAAGGTATAGTGTTTTATGTTACTTATATCAGGCGACTTACAGTGAAATTTCCTTTCTTGACCGTACGCAGTGTCATATAATTTTGTTTACAATGTCATATCGTGTTATGATCATAGTAAGCTATATAACCATATGGTCATGTCTTTTTATGATGTTCTTTAGTGAATAAGATCTTGTTGTGATAGAACACCTGATTGGAATCTCTATGTCAGCTATGATTTTTTTTAGTGATAATGCTAGTGATGATAATAGTGATGATGAAGATGAGGATGATGATGATGATGATCATGAGGAGGAGGAGGAAGGGGATAATGACAATAATGATAATGATGTGAATGATGATAATAAGGATTATAAGAATGGTAATATGGGGGAGAACAAGAGGTATTATAGTAATGATATTGATATACCAATAAGGATAAACTTCAGTAGAGTGATTACGCTAATAATGATGATGATAATTAAATTAATGATCATAGTAATGATAAATATACCGAAAATGATAATGATAATAGTGATGGTGGAAAATTACAATTATAACAATAATAACAGTAATGGTATTAATGATTGTAATAATGGTAACAATGATACAATAAAGTTAATAACACTATCGATAGTAAGGACGATAATGATGATAACAATAGCAGTGCTAATAGAGATAATAATGATAGTAATAAAGAAAATAATGATAATCTAGCAGTGTCAATACCGCTGGTTGAACGATATGATGATATTTATAATGACATTGCTAATTATGATAAGAACAAAAATGATAATAAAAAAATGTTACCTAAGGCCTGTAAATCAAGACCAAACCAAAACCTGTCAAAAAAAAGACAATATCTGTCAGTCAACACCCTTCAACCAACCCCATGTCAAGCAATCTCTGTCAATCATTCCTGTCAAGTAAGCCCTGTTTATTAACTCAG
>BOPN01005737.1:67500-70000 GCA_017312705.2 Penaeus japonicus | reverse complement strand
TATATATATATATATATATATATATATATATATATATATATATATATATATATATATATATATATATATATATACATATATCGTTCTAAAGATTCATAGAAACATAGGCAAATAGATAGAAACTAGTCAATAAAATCAGAATATAAAGATTCACAACACAAATCTAACCACATACAAAAACTAAAAACCAACCTCCACCCACCTCCCTAACCGTTTCCGCACACCCACTCAAAATAAGAAGAAAAAGAAAAAAAAGAAAAGAGAGAGAAAAAAAAAAAAACGTAAAATGACCTGGCTATATCACTCCCTCATCGAAAGCAATAGGATGACATTCCATTTGACACTCCTTCACGTCCCATAAGGATCACCCAAGCACTCTTCCCCAATGGCAAAAGCACCTCTCCCGACGGTCTCTTTACCCTCGACCCTTTTTGTCTGCCTCCGTGTTAATCTGATTGCTGTGTTATTTGCTCTGCTTTGCTATGTCAGCTGTGCTTTATGATGTGTGATTATGAGGAGGGGGGAGGTGTGTGTGTGTGTGTGTGTGTGTGTGTGTGTGTGTGTGTGTGTGTGTGTGTGTGTGTTTGTTTGTGTGTGTGTGTGTGTGTGTGTGTGTGTTTGTTTGTGTGTTTGTGTGTGTGTGTGTTTGTTTGTGTTTGTGTGTTGGTTTGTTGGTTTATGTGTGTGTGTGTGTTTGTTTGTTTGTGTGTGTTGTGTGTTTTGTTGTTTGTATGTATGTTTGTATGTTTTAGTATGTGAAACGTTAGGGTTCGATGATTGTGATGATTATAATAATGATTGTAGCGATAATGGTAATAATAGCAATAAGATATCAACAATATTATCAGTAAAAAGTGAAAACAATAATATTGATTACGAAAATATAGAAAATCATAACAACGAAACAGATAAAAAAAAGGTACATTTTCAAGTGAAATTCAAGTTTTTTTTTCTGAAGAATATATTTTTAATTCACAAGTCACCAATAAAAAAGGAAGACATTTTTTATTTATCTGACAGTAAAGAAAACAGAACGGGCTGTGTCAATAAAAGAAAATAGGCATTGATAGTCTTGGCAACGAAATACGTTTATTTTTTAATGAAACGGAAGACGTAAGACTTGAATCCTCCCTTCACACATACATCACCTCCCTCCTCCTCTCCCCTCTTCCCTCTCCTCCTCTCCCCTCTCCCCTCTCCCATTCTTGTAATATCTCCCCTAAATCAATCCCACGAGAGTCATAAATTCCCCTTCCCTCTTGAATTTCTGTGTCTATAGAGGGGTGTTTAAGGGGAAAAAGGGGGGGGAGGGGTGGGGAGAGAGGTATTTAAGGGGAAAAAGGGGGGGAGGGGTAGGGAGAGAGGTGGGAAAAGGGGGAGGTTAGTGGTAGAGAAGAGTGGCAGAGGGGAAGTTTAAAAGCGAAAAAAGGAAGTGGGTAGAGTCCTGAGGGGAAACAAAAGGGGGGGGGGGGGAGGGGGGGGGGGGGCTGTAGCAAGGGAGAGGGAGAGAGGTGTAGTAACGGTGTCCACATTACGTGTTACGTGTAAATTGCATGGAAAATGTACTTCACGGACCGGAAGTAAAAGGTTTTTCCCTTCTTTCTTTTTTTTTTTGGGGGGGGGGGGGGAGTGGGGGTGCCTGTGGTACATTTTCGACTCTGGTCTAATGTGCTGGAGGGAGGGACTCGCTCTACTTTTTTGCTTGTTTAAGAATGCCTCTGTTTGTTCTGTTTTTTTTTTTTTTCTCTCTTTTCTTTCTTTTCGTTTGTTCTTCTTTACTTGTGTTTTTCTTCTTCTCCTCCTAATCCTCTTCCTCTCTCTTACACATCTTCCCCATTCCTCCTCTTCTTCCTTTTACTCCTCCTCCCTTCTCAGCTCTCTCTCTCTCTCTCTCTCTCTCTCTCTCTCTCTCTCTCTCTCTCTCTCTCTCTCTCTCTCTCTCTCTCTCTCTCCCTCTCTCTCTTTCTCTCTCTCTCAAGAACTCTGTCTCTAATAAAATTGCAAGGCCTTTCTAGAGTGATATACATGTACTATTAAGTCTTATGTATAGCTTTGCCGTAGCATATCAATCGAAAGG
Source organism: Penaeus japonicus (assembly GCA_017312705.2). Classification (NCBI taxonomy): domain Eukaryota; kingdom Metazoa; phylum Arthropoda; class Malacostraca; order Decapoda; family Penaeidae; genus Penaeus; species Penaeus japonicus. The sequence continues at coordinate 67,923 of BOPN01005737.1, read as the reverse complement.
GTCACTGTAATATCTGGTCACTGTAATATCAAAATCAAAATCAATCAAAATCTCTCTCTCTCTCTCTCTTTCTCTCTCTCCTCGTCTTCCCCAACTCTTCCTAAACCTCCTCTGAAGAATAAACAGCAATACGTCTTCCGTGATTGATAAAGGTAATATTTTATGTGTTGTATCATGAACCATTCTTCCTCTAATGACTGAAACGTGAGGGCGAATAAGGGAGGGAAATGAGGTTCTTAGAAAGGATAATTGTCGTAGTGGAAATGATGATGACGGTGGTGGTGATGATGATAGAGGTGATGATGATGATGATGGTGGTGGCGGTGGTGATAATGATGGGGGTGATGATGATGGCGGTGGTGGTGGTTTCGGTACTGGTGTGGTGAAGATGAGGATGATGATGATGGTGGTGATGGTGTGAAG
>BOPN01005737.1:32500-35000 GCA_017312705.2 Penaeus japonicus | reverse complement strand
TAGTTTCACTAGGTTCCTTAAAGTGTAAAACAGAAGCCACCTCTTCACCACGGCTACTGATAGGAGCGACAACCTCCTGAGTAGGTATGGCAGATGGCCTTTCCTCGGGGAGCGATGTAAACTCGACCAAACCCTCACGCCGGCTCACAGGATTCAGTAGCAAGTCATCCTGGGTCGGTGGCGAGGCGAGGTCAGTGGCTGCAGAAACAGAAGTTCCGTCCTGATCGACGCCACATCCACCAGGACAAGACGGAGGCGTGTGGATGAGTGGTTGTCCCGTCGGCGCGTCAGGTGGGTCATCTCCTGAGGGCGAGTCGGCGTGCTCTTGAAAGCCAACAAAAACTTTGTCGCTTCGCCTCGAATTCTTCACCCAGAAGCCGTGCTCTTTGATGTACTGAGGCGTTTCCTCTGTTATCCTTCCTATCTCTCGTCCCTCTCCCTCTCCCTCTCCCTCTCCCTCCTCCTCCTCCTCCTCCTCCTCCTCCTCCTCCTCCTCCTCCTCCTCCACCTGCTTCAATTTCAACTAACGTCGGTAGCTCGCTCCCCGCCAACTTTTCCATTCGGGTGAGGGCGTGTTTCTCGTTCTCGGTGCGGCTCCCCGAGTTGCAGTTGATTGTGCAACTCACGAGGAGGATGGCGAAGCCCACAGCGATCTTCATGACGGACGAGTTCCTCTTTAAGTTACTCCTAATGAAGCGCGAAGATCGAGGAGGCAATTATGCCGTCGGGGTCATTAACGAGAGGTAATTCCCCTTCCTCTTTCCGCGCTGGAGACGCGCCCGAGGGGTCGCCGCTCCCTCGCCCTCGGAGGTCCAGGCGCGTCCCGGATATGACTTGAACCGAGCCGCGTCGACCGCGGAGTTTAACAGCCAAACTTTCGCCGAATTGTTTCCTGGCTCTTGTCGCCGCGCGCAACGCACTACGCCGAGCAACCGAGCGCTCCAACTATTCCAACTGGCAGCGCCGATTCCCTCTGGAATTCACTCTACACTCACTCACCTTCACTCTCACTCTCTCTCCTCCTCCTCCTCCTTCACCTGCACCCGAGCGTTTCCAATTGGCTCGTCAATCCTCTCTCCGCAATAATATCAGCTGTATGATATTTATCCAGTCTGCCCTTAAAATCCAATCTCTATTAATCCCGTTCGAGTGAAACAGGATTTTGCTCCGAGCTCGGAGGCCAAAGGCTGTTGTATATTTTAATGATTTTACGACACTCTTTACGGGCCGATCCCTTTTCAAAATCACTCGTTGCTGTTATTTTCCAAACAAAACGGATCTAGGATCACACTCTTTGTCCTCTATATCCTGGAAAAGGAGGGAAAAAGAAAAGGAATTAATTAGGAAATATTCTCGAATGCGTATCCAAAATAGTTCGCGACCTGAACATGCAGTTATTTTCACCCAAGGTTTCCGAAAGAGTTTTAGCGAAAAGCGCTGATGTACATTAGGAAAAACAATGGAGAGGGAATTACATTTTTGTTATCAGGGCTACTACCATTACAGATACCACTGCTATCTATTTGTTTATTTATATTTATCTTTGATGTGACAGGAATAGTAATACCACTTTTATCATCCCAATTCTTACCATCACATACATTATTAAAATTACTATTGCAACATTGATGAAGATTAGTGGCACGACAATATGAGCACTTATTTCATATTCTTATGAGCATTGCAAAAGGGAATCTATACCGGATGAAACTGAACGTTGTTTATCTCAAACAATAAAATTCAATGGAAGACAAAGTGAAATTATCAAAGTGAATTATCTTTAATTAAAGGTCTACATTTATTAATCCATCTATTCACCAACTCATCTATATGTTTGTTTCTCTGTCTATCTGCCTCCCTATCTACCCATATTTCTTTCTTTCTGTCTCTCCATTCATCTATCTTGCTCTGTCTCTCTATTTATCTATTCATATATCCATGCCCATGCGTTAGGGAGATGGAGAGGAGAGGGGGTGGGGGGTGTCCGTGCATGTGTGTGTGTGTGTGTGTGTGTGTGTGTGTGTGTGTGTGTGTGTGTGTGTGTTTGTGTGTGTGTGTGAGTGAGTGAGTGAGTGAGTGAGTGAATGAGTGAGTGAGTTGAGTGAGTATGAGTGAGTGAGTGTATGTATGTGTCCGTGTACTTGCGTTTACTACCCGATCTCATATTTATTGCTATTTTAAGCTGTTCTGAAATTAGAATCTTTCGAGAAATATGAGAAAGGTCTTAAGAAAAAGCTAGTAGAGCTTTTCCTCTCGTAAGACGTGGATCGATCGAGAAGAGTGACGCGCATGAATGGGATGCCGTGTCGCGATTTTATGAATGAAATGTAGTAGCGGCGCGTGGAGTCCATTCACTAAGTATTCTATAGTAATCGTTGTTTATGTCAGAATACTGAAATTACAGATGGTGTTATACCGATCTAAGTTTATTCTTATTATTTTTGTTTCATTCTATTAATTTTTCTTATTGTCGTTACTATCATTAATGTTGTTATTATTC
>BOPN01005737.1:15000-17500 GCA_017312705.2 Penaeus japonicus | reverse complement strand
GGTATCAACCTTACTTAATAATAAAAAAGTAATGATATCCACATCATACGGAATAGAAGGTACAATGCCATTTAAAGGGGGAACAAAAGCTTTTACAGACAGATGTCTGTATATCAGATATGACAAAAGCGTTAAGTATTAATATGTGTATGCATGTATGTATGTATATACATATACATATATACATTTTCATATTTTCAACCTGACTCGGGCTCCTTACAAGAGGTTATTACCAGCTTCTTCATTGCTCACAGCAAAAGGCTCTCTTATCAAGGGAAGTCTTTTTCAATCTTATGTTAGAATCTGAGATATAATAGAAAATGTAAAACAACACCTATTCAAAATAGATTACAGAATTTTAACTAACCATGACTTCTTCCTTCTCTCTCTCTCTCTTTCTCTCTTCCCCTCTCTCTCTCTCTCTCTCTCTCTCTCTCTCTCTCTCTCTCTCTCTCTCTCTCTCTCTCTCTCTCTCTCTCTCTCTCTCTCTCTCTCTCTCTCTCTCTCTCTCTCTCTCTCTCTCTCTCTTTCTCTCTCTTTTTCTCTCATACTTTCATTCTCACTGTCTGTGTCTATCCACATCAACCACCTCTCTATATATTTGTCGCTCTCTCTCCGTCTATCTAACCATCTCTATTTTTCTATCTTGCTTTCATTCTTTTTGCTTATCTAGCACACACACACACACAATCACACACACACACACACACACACACAATCACACACACACGCACATACACACACACATTTATTTATTCCGCCACAGAGTCTCTCCTTCATTAACTGCATTTCATCCAATCCCACCTCCTCCTCTCCTCCTCCTCATCCTTCCCCTCTTCCTCCTTTCCTTCCGTCTCCTTCCCCTCCTCCATTATCCCCTCCTCTTCATTCCCCTCCCCCTCCTTCTCCTCCTTCTCCCCCATCCAATACAAGTAAACCCTTTTCTTCTCTTCCTTCCTCCTCTCTTTAGCCTCCTCCCTCTTGACCCTCCGTTCATTGATCCGCCTAGGGGAGGTTCGTAATGGAATGAGTAAATCGGTAGAGGAATGAATGAGTGAGTGAATGAATGAAGGGTCGGATGAGGTAATGAATGATTTGTATGATTATGTGGGTGGTTGAGGGAATGGGTGAATAATTGAATGAAGAGGTAGTTGAACGGATTGCGAATTTATGAATGGATGAATGAATTAATGATTTGAATGTTTAAATAGATGAATGAATCGTGAATGCATGGATAAATGAATGAACGGATAAATGGAGGATGATATATTTTGCAGAAACGATAGATAGATGAACGGAAAATGTGAACGAATGAATGAATGATGAAAATATGAAAATGTATATATGTATATGTATATACGTATATACATGCATACACATATTAATACTTAACGCTTTTGTCATATCTGATATACAGACATCTGTCTGCAACAGCTTTTGTTCCCTCTTTAAATGGCATTGTACCTTCTCTTCCGTATGATGAGGATATCGTTATTTTTTCATTATTCTAACTTGGACTTCAGGACCTTAGAAGTGTGAATCGAATTTTAATGGAAGGTGTTACAATTTAAGGATAAAAAAGATTAAGTAAGAATTTATCTAAAAGTAAATATAAGTAGGAGAAATAGACCGAGCGAGAGAGAGAGAGGCTGGAAGAGAAACTAAGAAAGGGTTAAGGGTAAAAGGATAAGTTAAAACAAAAAGTTAAACAAACAAACAAATCGTTAGATCAGTCATTATCATTATGTCCTCAGGCTTCAACATCAGCACGTGGTTGCCCTGATGTCGTATTTAAACATTCGCACGTGATTTCTGGACATATAGTCACAGGACGGCATAAATACGAAAAATAAGAGTTGTGTTTACTTCAGTAATTTAATTTACGCATATATATATATATATATATATATATATATATATATATATATATTTTTTTTTTTTTTTAGGTAAAGAGGAGAGAAGCCACCATCCAAAGAATCTTTAGTTGTTCAGCAATCATTCAATTAACAAAAATAACACCACACACACACACACTTCAAGAGGGGTGAGGGCAAAATAAAACAAAAAGCAGTGTCCTTGTCACAGCCAAAGAGCCACTTCAGTTCGGGAAGGCACATTGCTCGAGTTAAGATGAATTAATGTCCTTTTAAATTAGATTATGCTATGAGTTCCCATTACCATGTTGAAGTTCCACACACCTCAAAAACTTTATTACGAATTAAACGCACAAGAGGAACAGCAAGCATGAAAATGAGAAAGGATGTTTTAATGCTGAATACACACGCATAGAGACATATAAAAGGATGGTATAGGACATGCAAAGATATGTCATGACAAATGCACATTCACATGAACACATTATCAACACATTCATGAAACAACGGAAATACTAAGGAAACACACGATTATGCCAAATGCTTTTCGCTATATTGTAAACACACATATAAATGTAAATATAAACACGTATGTATGTAAAGACTTAGAAATAATTATAAACATA
>BOPN01005737.1:0-2500 GCA_017312705.2 Penaeus japonicus | reverse complement strand
ACCTCCTTTGACCGGTGAGTGTTACGTCATCCAGAAGGCTACGAATTTAAAATTATATATTCTCTCTCATATGATATCAACTGTATATAAAAAAAAATGAAATGAAAGCATTACATGAACACAGAGATGTTAGTACGATATGAACTATATTCATTTTGTGAATGATCGTTGTATATATTCAAATTTTGAAATATTTAGAAATTCATTATTGTTGTTAGAGATGAATATTTTTTTGATTAATGATTTGGTCAAAACTGTTTATATTCTTTTGGAATAATCTTCAGCTTTAATGCATGGTAGCCTATTGCAAAAGACGCAAGTTAGTATTTACATGACAGAAAAATGTATTCGTTAGCGGCAGCATAATCATTATCATCCTCACCATTAATATTTTCATTATCATGATCATTATCACCAACATTATCATTCTCATCATTATCATCACAATCAATATCCTTATCTTTTATCATTTTTATCATTATCATCATCATCATCATTATCATTATCATCATTGCCACCATTCCTATCAAATAATCATTATTTTATCTACGCCCCACCCCCCTCCACACACACACAGACGTTGTAGGGCAAAGGTCAAGTAGACCGGTGGCTTATTGCGACCTTGATTGACCTTATCATCTCCCGACGAGCGACGTCCGGAGAGTCAGTGTCGGAGATGGTGATCGGATGCCAAGGAACGAGTCGATTCTGTGGGAAGAAGCAAAGAGAGAGAGAGAGAGAGAGAGAGAGAGAGAGAGAGAGAGAGAGAGAGAGAGAGAGAGAGAGAGAGAGAGAGAGAGAGAGAGAGAGAGAGAGAGAAGAAGAAGAAGAAGAATTAGAAGCATTACTTAATAGTGGATAAGTGTAAGATAAAGGAAGAAAAAGAGCGAGACAAAGTGATAGAGAAAGAGAGGAAGATAGATAGAGATAGATAGAGAGAGAGAGAAAGAGAGAGAGAAAGAGTCAAAGAAAGAATCAGATTTCGGATATCGGTAAATAACTGTGCATGACTAGCCATGATTGAGAGTGCATGATGCATGGGATCTCGAAGAGGTATTGCTCAGTCATGAAGAAGGAGAGAGAAGGGAGAAGGGGAGAAGGAAATGATAAAAGAATAAAAAAAATAAGGAGAAGAAACAGGAGAATAAGAAAGACGAAGAGAAGAGAGGACTAAGGAACGAAAATACGAGTAAAAAAAAGTGAATTAATGGAACAAGAGATGGAAAATAGGAAATAAGGTCAAAGAAGTTATAAGAAACTATAGAGGAAGTCGAGGTGATATGAATGTAAGAGAAAAAGGAAGGAAGATCAGAAATAATGTGTGTCTGTGTGTGCGTGTGTGTGAGAGAGGAGGTGGGGGGGAGTGAGATGAGGGAGAGAGAGGATAGAAATTAAAATGGAAAGATAGATTGGGATAGAAAGAGAGAGAGAGAGAGAGAGAGAGAGAGAGAGAGAGAGAGAGAGAGAGAGAGAGAGAGAGAGAGAGAGAGAGAGAGAGAGAGAGAGAGAGAGAAAGATAGATAGGTAGAAAAAGAGAGAGAAGAGAAAGAGGGAAAAATCCCGTTTCTGGTCCCGTGTGTCTCTTTCCCTGGTGTTCAAAGGAGGCTTAGAAGTTGTTGTTGTTTTTTATTTGCTTGTTTTCGTTTATGTCTTCCTGTGTTTGTGTGTCTAATCCTGTATGTTGGTCTACCTTTTGATCTACCTCTTTCTCTTCTCTCTTTCTCTCTTTCTCTCTCTCTCTAACTCTCTCTCTCTTTCTCTCTCTCTCTCTCTCGTTATTTTCTTTAGTGATATTGATCCTGTTGCTGTTGATGTAACTACTATTATCATCCTCATCATTATCATCATTGTAATTATTGTCATTATCATCATAACGTATAATATGCTCGTAGTTGCTGTTATCATTATCATTATTACTACAATAACAATAATTGTAATGATCGTAGTAGCAAAAGCTATAAATTCAATGACAATCTTAAAGATAGTAATACAAATAATACAAATAGAAATGGCAACGGATGATAACAGAAGCTCGCCGGATGTTCATTACGCTGACGTAATTATATTGGCTTCGTTTAGCTTTCTCATTGCATAAGGCAATTGCAATACTACGGATTTCTCTTCCAACTTTATATTGCATTTCCGAGGTACGAAAGTATATGATTGTTGTTATATTGCAATTGTTTAGATGAGTAGTGGGTATGATATTGATGATAAGATAAGCCATGATATAAATGATTGTAACAACAGTATTAAGGATTTGGGTGATGAATATGATGTAAAAATGATAATAATGATGATAAAATTCACATGACGAGAACAATTGTTATCAAAGTAATAAAAATCTCTATCGAAGATGTAAATATGAACGATGATAATGATAATTTTACTGCTCATAAAACTGATATTAATAATTCCAACAATGATCTTGCTCTCTTCTCTCTCTCTCTCTCTCTCTCTCTCTCTCTCTCTCTCTCTCTCTCTCTCTCTCTCTTTCTCT
>BOPN01005736.1:75000-91229 GCA_017312705.2 Penaeus japonicus | reverse complement strand
ATATATGTGTGTGTGTGTGTGTGTGTATGTGTGTGTGTGTGTGTGTGTATGTGTGTGTGTGTGTTTATGTGTGTGTGTGTGTGTGTGTGTGTGTGTGTCCATATATTGACACAAACCTAAGAAGACCTAACTTTCTCTACGTTTCCAGGCCTTCACCAAAAAATACCTGTAAGCGTTGATTATTTTTATAACTAATTATCATTACTATCATTATCATTATCATTATAACTGTCGTTATTGTTTGTATTACTCTTATTGATATGATGAGTATTATCACTATAATAATTCTTATTATATTTTTTGTTATTATCGTCATCATTATTATCATCATTCCTCATATCATCTTCATCATTATCATCATGCTAATCAATATTATTAATCTTTATTATAATCATTATTATTTTTATCATTATTATTATCATTATTAGCATTAGCATTGTTATCCTCATTATTTTCATTATCATCATAATAATCATTCTTTATTGTTACCAATGTTGTAGTCATGATCTTCATTATCATTATCCTCATCCTCATCATCTATATATTTTAATTATTAATGTTATTATTCTTGTTATTACTATTATTTTTTAAATTATTATCACCGCTATAATTATGATTGTAATTTGTATTTTTTCATATCATTATCATCATTATTATTTATATTAGCACTATCATTATTATTATAATCTTAATCAGCATTACCAATATTACCATTACTATTACCATCTTCACTGTTATGATTAATACTATCATAGTTATTATTGTTGTTATCATCCTTATCATTAGTTTTGCTATTACTTTTCCCATTACACTTTTGTTAACATTATCATACTTTTTTATATTTTTATCCTTATTATCACCATCGCTTCTTTTATCATTATTTTTACTATTATTGTCTTTTTTCAAAATGATATAATGATAGGAATATTGATGATAATAATGATGAAAATAGTGATTGCAATGATAATAAAGATTATGATAATAACAATGATAATGACAGTAATGATTATGATAAGGATCATCACTATTATTATTATTATTACTATTGTTGTTTTTATTGTTATAATCAGCACTATTTGTATGCTTCTTGTTGTCATTGCCATCATTATTATAACTGTTATTATCATTGTTATTACCATCATCGTTATCATTGTTGTTAGTACTATAATTGCCATTCTTTATTGTTTCCATCATTATATCTTTAGCTATCAAAACTATGAACATTGTTGTAATAATCATCATCGTCATATATAGTTGTTTGTGTATGATATTTGATCATGAAATTCCTACGAATGTATTTGTACTTAACTATCATGAAATGGTGAAAAATTGTTATGATAAAAATATATACAGCATTTATTTGAGAAAAAAAAGACAAAGCAATCAAGGCTGTCTGAAAAAATACAAACAAACAAAAAGATACAAAAGATAAAGAACAGAAAGAGAATTAAAAAGAAGAAGAAGAAGAAGAAGAAGAAGAAGAAGAAGAAGAAAAAGTAAAAATAAGAAGAATTAAAGAAAGAAAGAAAGAAAAAAAAAGCGAAAGAGAGAAACAAAAGAAAAGAAAACCGAAGAAGAAGATGACGAAGAGAACACGAATAGAAAAGGGAGAATCCGTTCCAAACGCAAGGGATTTATCGAGGTCGTTATCAAGGAGCTTGTCTTGATTGCCGCTACAATTAAAGAGTCTCTCACGGGTCCAAGACTTGGCCAGGTATTGATTGCAGCTCCGTCAAGGAACAAGAGAACCGGCTTGGAAGGTGTCCAGGCGACGCAGACGGGCTGATCAAGAGCTAAGACCAGGGAGAGGGGAGGGAGAGGGGGGATGGTGGGGAGAGGGGAAGGGGAAGGAGGAGGGGGAGGTGATGAGAGGGGAAGGGGGAGGGGGTGGGGGAGGGGGTGGGGGTGGATGAGGGAGGGAATGGGGGAGGAGAAGGGGTGGAGTGTGGTGGAGTGGAGGTGGTGTTGGGCTTGGTGGAGGGGAGGGGGAAGTGGGTGGGAGGGGAAGGGGTGGATGAGGGAGGGGAAGGGGTGCTGGGGTTGGGGGGAGGGGTGGTGGTGGTGGAGGGGTTGGTGGATGAGGGAGGGGAATGGGCTGGTGGTGGTGGAGGGGGACGGAGTGGTGGTGGAAGGGGAGGGGGAGGTGGTTGAGGAAGCGGAAGGGGGTGGTGGTGGAGGGGGAGGTAGTGGTGGAGGAGGGGGAGGTGGAGGTGGATGAGGGAGGGGGAGGAGGAGATGGATGGGGGAGGGGAAGGTGGTGGTGGTGGTGGAGAGGGAGTGGATGAGGGAGGCGAAGGGGGTGGTAGTGGTGGAGGGGAAGGGGGTGATGGTGATAGAGGGCAAGGGGGTGGTGGGGGTGGAGGGGGAGGTAGTGGTGTTGGAGGGGGAGGTAGTGGTAAGAGTGGAGGGTGGAAATGGGGAGGGGGACACAGAATGTGGAGGTAGAGATATAGGAAGAGAGGGAGGAGGAAGAGAAGGAGGAGGTGGAAAAGAATAAAGAAGAAGGAGAAGAAAGGATCACAAGTAGGAGGAGAAAGAGGAAGTGAGCGAAGAAGAAAGAGGAGAAAGAGAGGAGAAGGAAGAGCAAAGGCTGGGAAAGTGCAAGTCGCAATGATTTATTCACGGTCATTGCAGACTCGCTCGGGACGGATGAGGTCTGCAGATGATGATTGGGGTGCGGGAGCCATTAAGCAGTGATGATGTAGTGATGTTCGACAAGACAATGGCACAGATAATGATGATTTTAACTGGGAAAATTTATGATGGAAATGATCACGAAGACGATCATTGTAAAGAAAAATACAAGTGACAAATAGGATGATGATGATAATAAATAATTTCGACAGTACAGATCTATATTTTTAATTAATAACCATGCTTTTGATAAACAAGACACTAAATCAACAGAAGATATTACCCAACAAAATACCAATAGACACACCAGATTAAACCCCACAAGAATCAAAAAAGAAAAAGAGAAAAAAAAAGGATTCGAAAACAAAGAACCCGTTACCTACATTACAACAGGAAGCAGAAGAGGACCATGTAGTCGTGTGTTTATACGTGTCTTTGGAAAGGGATGAGTTTTCGTTTGTATTGAAGACTGTAACTGCATTGAGATGTAACCCTGGCTATTGGCTGAGACGAGACGACTGGCGGAAGATATATTTGAAGTTCGAGAGAGAAGGCTGAAGAAATCGTTTGTTTGAAGTTCGTTCTTAGAAATAAAAGAGAAGTTTTGAAGAGAGGCGGAATGGGACAACATTTTTTTGTGGGGGAGGGGGGGGGGGGAGAAAGAGACAAGGGGAAAGCGGAGTGAGAGCGAGAGAGAGAGAAGGAGGAGGAGGGAGTGAGTGAGAGAGAGAGAGAGAGAGAGAGAGAGAGAGAGAGAGAGAGAGAGAGAGAGAGAGAGAGAGAGAGAGAGAGAGAGAGAGAGAGAGAGAGAGAGAGAGAGAGAGAGAGAGAGAGAGAGAGATGAGAAAGAGAGAGGAAGAAAGAAAGAAAGAGGTAGAAAGAGAGAGAGAGAGAGAAGGAGGGAGAGAGAGAGAGAGAGAGAGAGAGAGAGAGAGAGAGAGAGAGAGAGAGAGAGAGAGAGAGAGAGAGAAGGCTGAAGAAATCGTTTGTTTGAAGTTCGTTCTTAGAAATAAAAGAGAAGTTTTGAAGAGAGGCGGAATGGGACAACAATTTTTTGTGGGGGAGGGGGGGGGGGTGAGAAAGAGACAAGGGGAAAGCGGAGTGAGAGCGAGAGAGAGAGAAGGAGGAGGAGGGAGAGAGAGAGAGAGAGAGAGAGAGAGAGAGAGAGAGAGAGAAAGAGGTAGAGAGAGAGAGGTAGAAAGAGAGAGAGAGAGAGAGATGAGAAAGAGAGAGGAAGAAAGAAAGAAAGCGTAGAGAGAGAGAGAGAGAGAGAGAGAGAGAGAGAGAGAGAGAGAGAGAGAGAGAGAGAGAGAGAGAGAGAGAGAGAGAGAGAGAGAGAGAGAGAGAGAGAGAGAGAGAGGCCACAGGATGGGAGGGACAACACTGATAAGGAGAAAGGAGAAATCCAGAGTGTCAATGTTATTATGTAAGGATAGACAACCTTTATTTTCTCTCTCTTTTTTCTTTTTCTCTTTTTTTCATTTGACAGAATGGGGATGATTGATGAGAGGTTCGTGATGATAATTGTTTGATCATTCACAAGGTATGTTGATGATTTGACATGCAACGGTGTTATTCACCCACTTATCAGCAAATGCATCTCCCCCTTGATATGAAGGAATAGAAGAAAAAGAAAAAGAAGAAGTAGAGGGAGACGACGTAGACGAAGAAGACAAAAAAATTAAGAAGAAAGAAAGAAGACAAAAAAAGAAGGATGAGAAGAAACAAAAAATGATAAAGCGAAGAAGAAGAATAAAACGAAGACTATGATGAAAAAGAAAAAGAATAAAACGAAGACTATGAAGAAGAAACCGAAGACTATGAAGAAAAACAGAAGACGAAGAAAGACGAAAAAAAAAAAAAATGAAAATAATAAAGCGAAGAAGAAGAAGGAGATTAAAACGAAGACTATGAAGAAAAATAAGACGAATAAAACGAAGACTTTGAAGAATAAAACGAAGCCTATGAAGAAAAAACAGAAGACGAAGACGAGGCAGAAACAGACCGGTAATCGCCGACGAAACTCATCAAGACCCGACAGCCAAGAGGTATGTAAACAAGGGAAACAGTGGAATGATAGCAACGTTTCGGAACAGGAATGCAATGGAAATTATTTCACTTGCAAGCCAGCGGTTCGAGATGATTCCTCAAGATTATGCAATATTCTTATATGCGTACAAAATGGTCTATGTTCTTGGGTAGTGCATTTGATGACATATGTGTCTTTTGTGCCGATATGATAGTGATGATGATAATGATGATATGATGATAATGTTGATGATTATTATCATCAACATTATTATAATGAGGAAGATAATAGTAATGGTGATAATAATGACAATGGTGATGATAGTGATGATAATGACAACAATAACAATACTAATGACATTAATGGAATTATAGATAATAATGATAATAATGATAATAATGATAGTAAGAATAATAATGATAGTAAGAATAACAATGACAATAATAATAGTAATACTGATAATAATTATGATGATAATGATAATGATTATAAGTCAAAGAAAAATATAAGTTAATGACGTGTGTGTGGTTTCGCAAATGAATTTTGTTCGCATTGTCTGGAATATATTTATTTTAATTTTATATCTAACTTCTGCGTCAACGACATTAGAAGTTCTTGACTTTTCCTGCTTGGTTCTCCCTCTGTTTCAAGTTCAGTCATCTTCTAGAAATGTCAAACGCTGAGCAAAGACAAACATGCAAAGTTGAATTAGAGTCAGTAAATTGGATGCAATCATTACTTCGAAGAGAAATGTGAACATTTATGACTAGCAAGGGTTATTCATTTCCAGCATCATTATTGTTGTAATTGTTATCATTATTTTTTTCATTATTGTTATTACTATTATTATTATCATTATCATTTTCATTATTGTTACTATTATTACTCTTTTCATCATCATCATTATCGTCAATATAATGTCATTGTTATCATTATTGTTATCATTATTTTTTCATTATTATTATTACCATTATTATTATCATTATCATTTTCATTATCATTATTACTATTATTATTCTTTTCATCATCATCATCATCATCATCAATATAATTGTATCATGTTATCGCCGTTTCTTCTCTTCTGCTTACACTAACTATAGGAACGACGGCAACAAAAACAACATGATAGTAATAAAAATGAAGATGAGGAAGTTGAATTGTAATAATAAGAAGAATAAAGGGAACGTAAGAATAAGAAGAAAAGGAGAAATATTTATACGAAAAATGACGATAAGCAGAAGAAAACGATAATAGTAATGATTATCATCTTTACCCAAATAATTACCATTATTACCCTTGTTATCATTATGATGATCCCTTTCCCTATCATCCTAACCGCTATCACTATAGACATTTGAATATAGATGATAATTCAATAAGATTTGATCCTCTGTTCTTGTGTTCTTACTACCGGAACCATAAGCATTGCAAGGAAATATGACAACGTCTCTACAAGTGGCAACACAGCAATTGCAAACGATCTGATAATGGCATTTTCACCGCCGTTGCAACAGCCTCAATTAGTATTTCGCTCCCACATTTTTAATCAACGACCTTTGCACTCATTGCATATTAATTCCCTTGACGAAATGAAACTGAGACAAAGCTTCTGTGGTGCAATAATCGAAATATATGGAAGGCTTTTCTTTTTTCTTTCTTTCTCTCTTTCTTTCTTCTTACCAAAACGGGATAAAGGGGCTTGGTAATCAGGGTAATGTATTGATGGTTTTGAAAGGGCAATCACGCAAATATAAATAAAGAAATACACATAAGCATATAAAAATCACACACATATAAATAAAGAAATACACATAAGAATATATAAAGAGAGAGATGAGAAGAAGAGGATAAATGAATATATTGAAATATGTTTGTCTATGAATATATATTTCTTTGAGATACACAAAACCTCCATAGGATAAGGGATCCATTTATACATACATTTCGGCTTAAGACCATGACCATTATCAAATTGCAACAAGAATTACGAAACATTAGAAGTATGAAATGAAATTTAACATATGTATCAAAAGAAGATTAGGAGGAATAATGCAACACGTAAAGGAAACCCTTAGGATACCATGATCTAATAAATGATTACATATGACATGATAAAAATGAAATAAATTATAGAGTCAAATACAGCGCATTAAGATTAGGAATAGAATGAGTATTATCAGAATATGAGTATTATCAGAATATCCGTACCTGTGTAAAGATGCAAGACGTGGTATAAGGCAGACGTTTGTGGGACATAGAAATTGGGTTAAAAAAAAGTTAATACCTTGGATGGGATACTTTTCAGATGGAATGTTGGGATGCTGTAAGGCCATGAACAACAGGTGTCGATTTGGATGATTTTTATATATTCCTACCCATATTTTATATGGGTAAGTAATGGTCTCTCTCTCTCTCTCTCTCTCTCTCTCTCTCTCTCTCTCTTTCTCTCTTTCTCCCTCTCTCTCTCTCTCTCTATGATGTTTCCAGAATCTACGAAGACCACAGCGATTTTCATTCTTCTCTCTCTCTCTCTCTGTCTCTCTCTCTCTCTCTCTCTCTCTCTCTCTCTCTCTCTCTCTCTCTCTCTCTCTATATATATATATATATATATATATATATATATATATATATATATATATATATATATATATATATAAATATAAATATGTATATATATATATATATATAAATATGTATATATATATATATATATATATATATATATATATATATATATATATATATATATATATATATATATATATATATAACTGCAAACATACAGTAACACGAAACATACAGTAGTGGAGACAAGATTAAGATAGCAAGGGAAGCATAGAATATTAATTCAACAATATGTTATCAAGAGGGGAAATACTGTATTTTCATGATTTATTATTATTTCATTATTTAGGCATAAACTGTTCATTCAACAAATATGTTATCAAGAAGTGAAGTATTATATCTTTATTCAAAGTATTTAAGTACGGAATATCTCACACTCATAGCAGCATGGAAACGTGTTCAGCCACGAAGAAGGAGCGAGCAAACAGATAAAGACGAGAAAGAGAGGAGGCCAGTACAATAGACACAAGTAATGGGATGTCTATCATGAAGAACAAAGACAAAAGACATTGTTCAATCACCCGTTGTTAAGGATCGATGGAAAGACTTATTGGCTGGAGTGGAGTGAGCTATTTCGAGATTGTTGCTGTATATTATGTCTAGGGTTGTTGATGCTGGAATAAGAAAACTCTATGAGATGTGGAATTTATCTATTCTGATTGGCTTGGTGACGTTTCGACTCAATATCCGTGGTTCTTCCTAAACAATTAAAGAAAGAAAGAAAGGAAAAAAAAGAAAAGAAAAAAAGAAAAAGGAGAGAGAGAGAGAGAGAGAGAGAGAGAGAGAGAGAGAGAGAGAGAGAGAGAGAGAGAGAGAAAAAAAAAATATATATATACACACACACACACACACACACACACACACACACACACACACACACACACACACACACACACACACACACACACACATATATATATATATATATATATATATATATATATATATATATATATATATGTGTGTGTGTGTGTGTGTGTGTGTATATATATATATTTTTTTTTTTTTCTCTCTCTCTCTCTCTCTCTATCCTCACTCCCTCACACCACACACACACACACACACACACACACACACACACACACACACACACACACATATATATATATATATATATATATATATATATATATATATATATGTGTGTGTGTGTGTGTGTGTGTGTGTGTGTGTGTGTGTGTGTGTGTGTGTGTGTGTGTGTGTGTGTGTGTGTGAGTGAGGGATAGAAAGCGCATTTCAGCAAAGTAGGAAATAATTAAGATAGAATAGATAGCTAGATTTAAGCGGTGCTATTATAGTATGCGGTCTACCACGGTATCAAATAATAGTGTGCGGTCTAACCCATTTACTACTTTAGTATGCGGACTACCAGGGCTATCTAATAGTTATGGTTAGATTAGGTGAGGTGAAGTGAAGTTAAGTGGAGTGAGGTGAAGTGTGAGGTTAGGTGAGTGTGAGGTGATATATATATATATATATATATATATATATATATATATATATATATATAAATATATATATATATGTATACATATATATACATACGTACACACACACACACACACACACACACACACTCACACACACACACACACACACACACACACACATATATATATATATGTATATATATATATATATATATATATATATATATATATATATATATATATGTATATATATATATATATATATATATATATATATATATATATATATATATATACACATATCTACCTATCTATCTATCTATCTATCTATCTATCTATCTATCTATCTATATATATGTATATATACACATATTTACATATATGTGTGTGTACAGTATATGTGTGTGTGCGTGTGCGTGTGCGTGTGTGTGCATGTGCGTATGCGTGTGTGTGTATGCGTGCACGTGTTTATGTGTGTATATGTTCATGGATGTGCATGGATTAAGCTGCCCAGAAAAAAAAGTTGATAGCACAAGGTAGGAGTGTTGAATAGCCAAATGATTTTCTATGCCATGATGAAAGGGAAGCCAACAAACTTGATTCCTGAAGTTTGTTAACAGCACTGGAATGTTTTATGATTATATAAATTTATTTCCCTGAATCTACTTCTTCATTTATAGAAATTCGGTCTCTCTGTCTGTCTGCTTATCCATTCGTCTGTCTGTCTATCACTCTGTTCGTTTGTCTGCCTATCTATCTGTCTGTCTGAATTTCTATCACTCTGTTCGTCTGTCTGTATATCACTCTGTTCGTCTGTCTGTCTATCACTCTGTTCGTCTATCTGTCTATCACTCTGTTCGTCTGTCTGTCTATCTGTCTGTCTGTCTGTATGTCTATCACTCTGTTCGTCTGTCTGTGTATATGTCTGTTTCTCTATCTGTCTGTCGGTCTGTCTTTCTGTTAGTTTATCTATCGATCTATCCGTTCGTCTGTCTGTTTTCTGTCTGTCAGTATATCTGCCTATCGTTCTATCCGTCTTTGTATCTATCTCTGTATCTGGGTGTACATCCATCTGTTTGTCTGTCTTCTAGCCTATCTGTCGATCTCGCTCTCAATTTCTCTCTCTCTCTCTCTCTCTCTCTCTCTCTCTCTCTCTCTCTCTCTCTCTCTCTCTCTCTCTCTCTCTCTCTCTCTCTCTCTCTCTCTCTCTCTCTCTCTCTCTCTCTCTCTGTCTCTCTCTCTCCCTCTCTCTCTTTCTCTCGTTCTCTCTCTCTCTCCCTTTCTCTCTCTCTCTCTCCCCCCCTTCTCCCTCCCTCTCTCTCTCTCTCTCTCTCTCTCTCTCTCTCTCTCTCTCTCTCTCTCTCTCTTTCTCTCTCGCTCTCTCTCTCTCTCTCTCTCTCTCTCTCTCTCTCTCTCTCTCTCTCTCTCTCTTCTCTCTCTCTCTTCTCTCTCTCTCTCTCTCTCTCTCTCTCTCTCTCTCTCTCTCTCTCTCTCTCTCTCTCTCTCTCTCTCTCTCTCTCTCTCTCTCTCTCTCTCTCTCTCTCTCTCTCTCTCTCTCTCTCTCTCTCTCTCTCTCTCTCTCTTTCTTTCTTTCTCTCTCTCTCTCTCTCTCTCCCTCTCTCCCTCTCTGTCCGAGCCCGCCATCTTGTCTTCCCTGCCGTCCTCTCTTCCGGCAAGATTTATAGGCTATTCACATGCATCAGCCTCGCCCTTCGACATCAAGTTCATCCCCCCAAGTAAATAGCCGAGAAAATCGTACGCCAAGAGTATGTAGGAGAGGGCGTAAGACGGAGGGGAAAAAGAGAGGGGAAAGAGGAAGGTGGGAGGGATTGGATAGGGGGGTGGGAGAGGTGAGGATGAGAAGGGAGATGGATGGGGAAGGGGGGATGTGTAGGGGTATGGGTGGAGGTCAGGGGGTAGGGGTAGGGAGGGGGATGATAAGGGAGAGGGGAGGGTAAGGATGTGGGGGGGGGGGGGGTGTATGAGTGAGGATAGAAGGAGATAGGGGAGAGAGAGAAGGAGAAGAATAGACGAATACGTGGGGATAAGGGTTAGTGGGAAACCGGGGGTTTGGATGGGAGGGTAAGAACCCCAAGTCCTCCTTCCTCTCTCTCCCCCCTCCCCCTCCTCACCCTCTCACCCCCTCACCCTCCACTCGACCCTTAACGACTCAAGATGTCAAGAGTGAAGATACACATCATATACGTGTATGAAGAGTCATAAAAACGGCACAGGTTCATCACATGAAAGACTGAGATACACCGAGGTTTATGACAGGCGTCGTTAGTTCATTATTGTGAGTAGTCCCTGGAGTGTTGGGGGTTCCTTCGTTATGTCTTGGACCAGGTTATTATGCAATCATCAAGCAAGGGCGGAGAAGCGTGTTTGTGCGGCGCGTAAATTGGTGGTTTGTGCGCAAGTGCTTGTATGTATGTTGTGCTTTCCCCCTGGGTATGTGTGAGTTTTCTTGTCTGTTTGTGGTGTTTATATACGTGTGTACGTCTAAGAGTGTGTACTTGTATGGATGCGTTGCATGTGTGCTTATGTTTTCATGAATAACTACATAGTTTTACAAGATTAAATACCGTATTAGCATTACGGCCTGATATAAGCATCCTTAACGTGTTCTCATTACGTATGGAAATGAAAATAAGCCTACAATTAAAGGCAATATGGATGTAATATCACAACATCAAGGCGGTACTAAACTTTAATCTTTAATTGCATCTTGGTGATATTATCTTGCAAGCATTAAAGGGATTATCTATGTAACCATGTACATAGACTAATGGCTGTATTAAAAGGGAAAGTAGGGTATGAACCGCGTAATCTCCTTTTGCTATATTAAAATTTTGGTATCAAAACCCCTATCTATTCTTTGACAAGGACACAAACTAATGAATTGATAAATAGATAGAAAACAAAAAGATAGCTAAGTAGACTGGCGTAAATCGATAAAAAAGATAGATAGATGGATGTATACATACATATATACAGTGAGAGAGAGAGAGAGAGAGAGAGAGAGAGAGAGAGAGAGAGAGAGAGAGAGAGAGAGAGAGAGAGAGAGAGAGAGAGAGAGAGAGAGAGAGAGAGAAAGAGAGAGTAGGATTAAAAGACAGACAAAAGAGAGACAAAACGCATCCGTACAGAAAAAAAAAAAAAAAAAAAAAAAAAAACAAAAAAAAAAAAAAAAAAAAAAAAAAAAAAAAAACAGGAAAGGCAAGCCAGAACGGGAAGTCCGTGCGGGTGGCATAGCGGCTTTTAATCCTCCATATATCCTGCTTAAGCCTTCGGAGTCTTTTTCCGAGAAAGGATCTTGATTAGATGCGTCTTAGAGAAGGTTATAGTCCTCGAAGATGGAGTTTAAGATGGAAAAGAAGGAGGGAGAATATAGGTGGAGGAAGAAGGGGGATAAGAGTAGGAAAGAAGGAGGAGGCAGGGTGAAGAAGGAGTTTAAGATGGAAAAAAAGGAAGAGTAAGAGAAGTGGAGGCGGGGAGGAGTGGGAAGGAAGGCGAAGATGGAAAAGAAGGAGGAGAAAGGAACGTAGAAGAAGAAGGAGAGAAGGAGTAGGAAGGAAGGAGGGGCAGGAAAGGGAAGATGGAGTTTAAGATGGAAGATCAGTAGAGAAGAAAAAGAGGAGGAGAAAAGGAGGAGAGGATAAGGGATGATGATGAGCAAGGGAGATAGATTAGACGAAGAAGGAAGTGAAGAAGAAAAAGTAATGAAAGATGTAGGAAGGCACGAAACAAGAAGCTAGAGATGAGAAGGAGAAGTGGGGAGAGGAAGAAGTAAAGTAGGAGTAGGAGGAAGCGGAGGGAGGTTAGCGTATGGGAGAGGAGAAGTAATGGAAGCGGAATAGGAGGAAGACACTGACCAGGAGAAGAGGAGGAAGAGGAGGAAGGTAAGAGACTGATCAAGAAGATAAGGGAAAGAGAAAGAGGAGAAGGAAGAGCAAGAGGAAAAGAAAAAACCGAAAAAGAGTAGAAGGAGGAGGAGATGAAAGAAAAAAAAGAAAAGAAAAAAAGTAGGAAAAGGAAGAAAAAAAAGGGGGGGGGAGAACGGATAGGTCATCCCCTCGCTCCCTTAGCGAATGACCTCGGACGACCCCCTATGAAGTCGACCCCCGTTAGACTCGAGATAACGCTTCCTCGCGACTAACGACGGCGATAAAACCCCCGGTGCCGCGATGATATAAAAGGCAAGACGTAAGGGTCGAGATCCGGTGGGGTTTGATATGCTTTAAGGACCGGGGAAGAAACAACGCGGGGCGGCGGGGTGAGGGGATGGGGGTGGGGTGGGGTGGGGATGGGGGGTGGGGGGGCTGAAGGGAAGCCCGGAAACCATGATGCTCAAAGCCATGATAATCGCAGGTGAGTCCATATTGAGTGCGAGGTTAAATTGCCTCGGTTTCTCTCGAGCTTAGACGCGCTCAGGCGTGGGGAACAATGAAGCAATGTACCAAAGAAGAAGAAAGCGAAAAAAAGAGGAAAACGAAGAAGAAGAAGAAAGTCGAAGAAGAAGGAGAAGTAAACCAAGGTAACAAAAAAAGAAAGAAAAAAAGAAAAAAAGAAAAACAAAAGAAAAAAACAAAAGAAAAAAAGGACAAAAAACAAAAGCAAAATCAAAAGAAAAAAAGACATTAAAGAATAAGAAGTAAAGTAAGAATAGAAGAAGAAGACTACACACACACACACACCCAAAACAATGAAACAAACAAACAAACAAGCAAACAACAGCAGAATAAAAAGGATTTCACATACCATCGCCGTATTTCTCCCTCGTAGCCTGATTATTCTAAGGATCGGCCGCATTATGAAAGCCAAGTGTCGGTCGGGACGAAGAAGGTCCATTGTGAATGAAAGGCAGTCCGAAGTCTTTCAGGAAAGGTAGGGGAGTATGAGGAATCCATTGTGTAGCCAGACTCTCAATACGAGTTGTCGGAAATGGAGAGTCTGCCTTGAAAAGAAAACGGTGCTCACGCGTCGATTTATTTTAATTCGGACTTTGATCTTAATTAAGAGATGATACCTGTGATAGTCGATTTAGATTTAAGTTCCCTATCGTGTTTGAGAATTGACTATAGAAAATGGGGGCAAAAATTCTAGTAGTGATATGGTAAAACTTATTGATATGATTACATTTCCGATCATCATGTATTAGCTACGTAATGGACGTTACTGAGCAATTTTTACCCAATTAAAAAACTCTTTTGATATATAATGAATGTTGCTCATTCATCACTTGGCAAAGGAAATAAAGAAAAAGAAAAATGGCCATTTCAGTCCGTCTGTATATGTATGTACAGATATGCATATTCATATTTAGATACGTATATGATTATATGTGTATACATCATATATATATATATATATATATATATATATATATATATATATATATATATATATATATATATATATATATATATATATATATATATATATGTATATGTATATACATATATAT
The DNA here is from genome assembly GCA_017312705.2 of Penaeus japonicus. NCBI lineage: Eukaryota > Metazoa > Arthropoda > Malacostraca > Decapoda > Penaeidae > Penaeus > Penaeus japonicus. Next base: position 77,044 of record BOPN01005736.1, on the reverse strand, counting down.
ATATATATATATATATATATATATATATATATATATATATATATATATATATATATATATATATATATATATATATATACATATATATATATATTTATATATATCTCTCTCTCTCTCTCTCTCTCTCTCTCTCTCTCTCTCTCTCTCTCTCTCTCTCTCTCTCTCTCTCTCTCTCTCTCTCTCTCTCTCTCTCTCTCTCTCTCTCCTTCCTTTCTTCTCTAGTATCGGGCTCTTTTGCCATTTTTGCCATATCATCATCCCTCTCATCATCATCATCATCACCATTAGTACGAAAGTTGCCATTGTCATCATCATCTAATTCACCTTTTTTATTATGTTTATCACTTGTTCTATATCTTCTCCTCCTTCCTCCTCTCTCTTCGTGCTTATCTCTATCTCTCCAGCCTTCTTCTTTCTCCTTCTTCATTCTTCTCTCCACTCCCTCCTCCTTCACCCTCCTTCTCTTCCTCCTCCTACCTCCACCTTCCTCTTCATTCCCTCCACTTGCCTCCTTTTCCTCATCCCCTTCTTCCTTTCTTCCTTCTCCTCTCCATTCCCTCCACCTTCCTCCCCCTCCCCTTCATTTTTTTCCTTTTCTCTCCTCCCCGTTCCTTTCCCTTTCCTCTCCCTCCCGTTCCACCTTTACTCCCCCCCCCCTTAATGCCCCCCTCCTCCCCTCTCTTCCCTTCACCTACCTCCCCCACTCCCTCCACTAATATCCCCCTCCCCCTCTCCCTTCTCCATCACCCCCCTCTGCCTCCCCATCCGCCTCCTCCTCCCTCTCCAACTCCCTCCGCCTCCCCCTCCCCCTTCACTTCCCTCCCCCTTCACTTCCCTCCCCCTCCCCCTCCACCATCACCCCCCTTTCCCCCTCCCCCCTTCTGCTAACCACCGCGTCGTCAAGCGCAGAGAGCACAGCGCCTGCGAGCCGCGCCTCCCACACAAGGGGAGCAATTAAAACGCCATTAGTGTTCCTAATAGCCACCTGGATGTGTTTCTTCGCACCTGAGAGAGGCTCCGGCGTCTTCGAAACTCCTCACTCCTCTTTTAGTTTGAACACTTTTTTTTTTTTTTTCCTTTCATTTACCTTTTTTTTTTTTTTTTTTTTTTTTTTTTTTTTTTTTGTATAAGTTTGTTTCTCATCATTATTTACACCACAGACTCCGTAAAACCTGCTGGAAACGCACATGGCGGCAAAAACACTAATTTCACGGGATTATCTTTCTTTTTTCGTTCTGTATTTCAGATTTTTTTTCTTCCTTTCTTTTTCTCTTTTTCTTAGCCATCCCCATGCAATACATTTTTTTCCATTATCATTGTTTTTCATTTTTTTTAATTCATGGCATAGGTTTGTTTCTTTATACCCATCATGCGTGTTTTATTAATTCTATTTGTTACTATTATATTTTTAGTAGTCTCCTTTGTTTTTGTCTTGTCTTCTTCCTAGTTACCCTGACATTATTATCATTACTAGTGTTAGTAATGTTATTATCACTGTCGCCATTATGATTATTATTATCTTTATTGTTAATTTTTCATTATTATTACAATCGTTATTACTACTACTGTTATTACGGCTATCATTGTCAATATCATCATTATCTTTATGATTATCATTATTGTTATTGTGTTCATTATTATTACTATCATTATTACTCTTATCATTATTGTGTTCATTACTATTATTATTTTTGTTGCCATAACCGTTATTATTGTTATTGTTATTATAATTGATATTGTTGTTGTTAATACTATTATCATTATTATTGTGATTGTTATTTCTATTGCCATGATCATTATTATCTTTATTGTTAATACTATCATTATTATCTTTATCATTGTTCTTATAATTATTATCATTATAATGATAATCGTTGTTATCATCATCGTTATTCTAATTATTGTTGTCATTATTAACATTATAACTTTTATCATTATTATAATTATTATCTGTATTATCATTATGATTATCATAATATCATTTTTATCATTTTCTTCATTATTATTACTACAAAAAAATTACTATCGTTATCATTATCATTAT
>BOPN01005736.1:57500-62500 GCA_017312705.2 Penaeus japonicus | reverse complement strand
TTTTTCGGGGGGAGAAGGTGGAGGAATTTTGAGATATATTGCCACTTTAACCCGGCATTCATATGAGACATAAACTCTGACGCGGGTGGTCTCAAATGGTGTGTTAAACTCAAGGCAGCACCGTGTTACTCTTTAGGCAAAGCTCAATTTTAAGAAAACGGCCGTGGTTATTGCAGTGTAAAACAGTTGCTCAGGATTTCTTGGTCGGCTTTTTTTTTAAGTATTAAGTTTCTTTTCTTTCTGTTAAGTGTGAAAGCGTTGTTGGAATCCCGCTCTCTTTGTGTTATGAAAACGAAAGGATTGAGAGAGAGAGAAAGAGAGAGAGAGAGAGAGAGAGAGAGAGAGAGAGAGAGAGAGAGAGAGAGAGAGAGAGAGAGAGAGAGAGAGAGAGAGAGAGAGAGAGAGAGAAAGAGGGAGACACAGAGAGAGAGAGAGAGAGAGAGAGAGAGAGAGAGAGAGAGAGAGAGAGAGAGAGAGAGAGAGAGAGAGAGAGAGAGAAAGAGAGAGAGAGAAGGTGAGAGAAGCCCTGACATATTCCATCAATTACAATGATTAATCTTTTCACATGTATCGTATATACATTGTGTTATGATATGGCATATGCAAGATTGTTTTCTTCAATTTTGTTTTAAATGTATTCATTTGGAAAGGTTTTGTAACAGATGGTTCCATATCACTGGTTCACGGAGTTGTTTTGTTATATTTTGACACCTTTTGTACTACCTATCTTATGTGCGGGTAAAAACGTGTGTGTGTGAGAGAGAGAGAGAGAGAGAGAGAGAGAGAGAGAGAGAGAGAGAGAGAGAGAGAGAGAGAGAGAGAGAGAGAGAGAGAGAGAGAGAGAGAGAGAGAGAGAGAGAGAGAGAGAGAGAGAGAGAGAGAGAGCGTAGGGATTTGGGTCGCGACCTCTACAAGAATAATGGAAGCGTGGCTTGGGTGTGAAGACATGGCCGAAACAGCTTTCTCGTTTTATTACTTAAGCTTGAACTGCAGTGTGTTGAACAGAGAGAAGGGGAGAAAGAGAGAGAGAGAGAGAGAGAGAGAGAGAGAGAGAGAGAGAGAGAGAGAGAGAGAGAGAGAGAGAGAGAGAGAGAGAGAGAGAGAGAGAGAGAAAGAAAGAGAAAGCGAAAGAGAAAGAGAAAGAGGAGGAGAAAGAGAAAGAAAAAGAAAAGGAAAAGGAAAAAGAAAAAAGAAAAAGAGAAAGAAAGAAAATTTGCATTTACAGAAATGTTCCCGAAACCCGTTTTATTCCAACCAAAGCGCAGGCGAGAAATGTATCACCAATGTTCGGTCTCAAGCATTCTTGTGATATTGCAAATTCAGGATCGAGCTCGTGTCTTGAGGAGAGGCATTGCCATCTCGACAAGGCTAGAGTAGCAGGATTATGCTGGATTATGATAAAACAAAAGTCAATAGTAGTGATAATCGTAATGATATATGACATTATCAATTATGAAATCATTTATAAAAGACTATCGTTTCTTGTCTGATAATAGATTTTGACTCAGCGATTCCAAAAGATCGGATATTTCGGCCTAAAATCACGTATGAGTTTTTATTTTATTTTTATTCATAGTGTCACAAGACACGGTTTACTTACCATTAGAAAACGACGCCATGAATATGAATAGAAATGTTTAATTTACATAATTGTTACCTTCATCTAGATTTAGATAGGATGAAGAAAACTTTTTTATCGGGAAAGAAAGAGAATCATGATAACGATTAGAAATAGCCTCAAAAGCAATTATTTCCAATCTCTATCTTGCCCAAGACATCAAAAAATCCGTGCCGTTCTCATGTCTTCTCAATATCTAACGAGGAATATGCGTTAGGTCGGTGTATCACGAGAAAAAGGGAGAACTATCAAACCTGTGTTTGAATTCATGGGGGGAAAAAAACCGTTGACGTCGAGACCAGGATGAAGGAATTTGAATCTAACGGAAAGTATGAGTGGGTCTTAGGAAGAACTCCCACCGCGTTATTCCTTCTGAAATTCGCTAGCTAGGTGACTTAGTTTTTTTTTTCTTTCTTTCTTTCTTTTTCTTTTTCCTCCCTTGCATTTCATTTCTGAATTTAATCTTTTCACCTTTGTCTTCTTGGTCAAATACAGTGCAAGCGAAAGCACACACTCGCATTGCGCTCGTCATTTTCTTTCTTCAATGCATACTTATTTCTTTCCCTTCGGCTGTACTTCTTCCTTTTTTCCACCCTCATCATGCTTTTTCCTCCTCTTCTTTAGCACCCTTCCTTCCTCTCTTTACTCCTCTTTCCTGCTTTTCCATTTCTTCATTTCTCTCTCCTCCTCCTCTCCTTTTTTAATCTCCTCCTCCCCATCCCCATCCCAATTCCTTCCCTTCCTCATATCTCCTCCCTCCTCCTCTCTTTCCTCATACCTCCTCTTTCTTTTCCTCATACCTCATCCTTCCTCCCCCTTTTCCTCATTCATCCTGTTCTCCTTCCTCATCCCTCCTCCCCATCCTCTTCCCTCCTCCTCCCCACCCTCTTCCTTCCTCCTCTCCCCCTCTTCCCTCCTCCTCCCCCCCTCTTCCATCCTCCTCCCCATCCTCATCCCTCCTCCTCCCCTCCCTCTTCCGCCCTTTTCCCTCCCCCCCCATATCTGCCTCCTCTACCCCCCTCCCCCTTCCTTCATCCCTCATACCTCCTCCTCCCCCTCCCTCTTCCGTCCCCCCGCCCCCCCCCTTCCGTCCTTCATCCCTCATACCTCCTCCTCCTCCTCCTCCTCCAACAACACTCCTTTCCTCTACCTCTTCAGCTCTCAGACCCTAACGAGATTGCCGAGGTAACAGAATTACGAAAGTCTGCCAGTCTCGAAAGGCGATAACTCAACGACTAAACTTTGGTGGCGGTTTCTTTCCCCCCCCCCCCCCCCCCCCCCCCCCCCCCCCCCCCCCCTCCCTCTCCTCCCCCCCTCTTGTGACTGGCGGTCGTAACGGGTGCTTGTGAGTCCCAAATCAATAACATTAACCGAGGCGAGTTATTCAAGTTACCAGAGTGATTGCGGTGGTGGTGGTAGTGGTGCTTGAGCGAGAAAGAGGTGAGAAAGAAGAAGTGTTGGCGACGGTGTTGGCGACGGCGTTGGCGACAGCGTTGGCGACGGCGGTGGCGGTAGTGGTGGTGGTGGTGTCAGATACCCTGTGGTAATGGGTGTGACGGAGAATAAATAGCTTGTTGTTCAAATGTTGCATTTCAATGGCGTTATTGGTGCAGGCGTTTGATTACAGAAAGTCGGATATAAATGGCTATGACTTGAATGCGTCGAAGGATTGTTAGTAGGGATTTTATTTTGGAATGTTTTTGATTTGAGTGATAGAATGATTATATCAACGACGTAGAAATGAAGTGATGTTGATACTCTTACCTGATACTATCAATAATATTATGATGATTTCTGGAAAAAAAAATCTTGATATTTTTGCACTTTATATTGCACAAATATCATTAATTTTCCGTAAAATAATTATAACAATTACATCACTTCCAATAAACAGTCAAACATAAATTAAATCCAATAGAATTTCTGATCCGAAATAAGGGTTTATGAAGAACATCATAATCAGTCCACTCACCAAAGCCATTCTCTCCAATGTAATACATGGCTTCTTTTTATTAACAAACATATCTAAAATCAAAACTTACTTGGTGATCAACGGACAGTGTCATTTACACAAAGATAGTTTAGTATAAATAAAACTTTCAAATAGTATATTGCCATCAGGAATATCAGAATATCCTGACTGTAGGATTATGAATGCATGACTGTATGACTATGATTGTCCGGTTGTATGACTGTATGACTATATGATTGTAAGACTTAATGGCTGTATGACTGTATGACTCTATGGCTATATGACTGTATAACTCTATGGCTAAATGACTGCATCGCTATATGATTGTATGCCTATATGAATGTATGACTGTATGATTATTTTCAAGCTGTATCGTTATTAACTATCATCATTATTATTATCATGCCTATCTTTTATCATCTTTTATCATTGGATATTAGTATAATTACTATAAAACATTATCATTATTAACATTCAAATGATATTTAAAACATAAATGATAATAATAATAGTATTAATGATGATATCAATGATGGTGATGATAATAATGACGGAGTAATAAAAATGATAATAATGATAAAAATTAAAATAATGACAACAGTAATAATGATAATAAGGATAGTGACAGCATAAAAAATTAATAGTAAAAACAACAACAGCAATAAATGATAACAATATTGAAAATATAATGCTAATGATAGTGATTATTACAGTGATCATTATTATTACCATTATTAGTATTATTATCCTAACCGTTCCTACTGTTACATTAAATATCATTATCAGTATCATCATCATTGTTATCAGTAATAATAAAGACGTTGTTGCTACTATAATTTTAATCATTAGTGTTATAATGTTAATGATAATGAATATTATAGTATTAGTCATAATGACAAGAGAATAAAGATGATAATAAAGATAATAAAGAAAATAACAATAATGATTATGATAATGATAATGATTATGATAATGATGATAATAACCATAGTAATAATAATTATGATAATCATAATTAAGATAATGATGATAAAGATAATAATTGCAATAATCGTAGCAATGATAATGATAACAATAATAATAGTAATGACGATGATGATACTGATAGTTATGATAACAATAATGCTAATAGAGATAAGGCTGGTAATTATACAAAATACTGCTAATATTAATGATAAAAATAGTAATAATGATAACAAAGATGATAATGATTATAACAATACTCGTAATAATAACAATGTTTCTGATAATAATGATAATAAATAGAGGCCATATTAGGATCGGGAAAAAAAGAAGAAGAAAAGGAATAAGAAGAAAAACGACAATAACAAAAATAATAACAAGGATAACAATAATAAAAAAATCATAACCCTTGATAGGAAAAATCATACCATTTAGAATTACGAAAGA
>BOPN01005736.1:32500-35000 GCA_017312705.2 Penaeus japonicus | reverse complement strand
GATGCGTGCAACCCCCATGTTTGATATTACATGACAGTAAAATAAATTCTTTTTTTGAATAATATTACAAGAAATAATGATGATAAAATATACAGTAACAACTATGATGGAAATAACGACCGTTAAAACAAGAAAGATAATAATGGTAATAGAAATAATCATAGCATCATTTGCAACAATAATCATGATAATAAAACGAATAGTAAAATAAATAGTAATATACATATCTGTAATACTAATGGTGATGATAATGTTATTAATGAAAATGATAAGAGATATTAATGATAATCATAGGAATGATAACAGCAGTAATAGTAATGATAATAATGATAAAACAATAATGATGATGATAATGATATTAATGATAATGCTGATGATTATGATAGTAATGATGAAAATTATGAAAGTAATGATGAAAATTATGAAAGTCATGAAAATGGTAATGATCACAATGATGATAATATGAATAACAATATTAGTTAGAGTAATGAGAGTAATAAAGATTATGATGATAATTATAATAATCTTTATTTCTCTCGCTCTATATATTCTATCAATTTATCACCATTACTCCTGTCTCCTCTTGCTTTTTTTTCTTTTTTTTTCTTGTTCTTTCTTTCTTTCTTCTTCTTTTTTCTTTACTTTTTTCACGACTTACGAATAGCAATTGAGACAACTCGTATCCAAACTAAGTTTCCTTGAAGCGGATGTGAACAGATAATCCTTTTCATTTTTATTTTCTAGTCACTCACTCCTCTGTCGATCTTATCTATTGTTGCAATACTAAGTTAGTTGTGACAAAATGCTGGAAAAGTTCTGAATGGGAACGATCAACTTGTTTGTGCAACACATATGATACATTCAGTTTAATTCAGAATCACACCGAAACGGCTCAATTACATGTCTTGCAATGTGTAATTTTTCACTTGCAATCATAACTTTTCTTCTAAGTTCATTATAACGGAAATATAATCACACGTATATACTTAACTTCAAAAGGTTATTGCAATAATGTAATAACATTTTCGAGGTCCTTCCGTGAGCGTTTTGAAATGTTTGTCTCATTTTCAAATAAGAATCCTTTGTGCATTGTCCTTTTCTATCAATATTCATTCCTGTTATATAAAGCAAAAGAAGACCTTGGGCGCTCACGTTCGTTTTCAAGATACCGGAACTCAGATATTGCAATATCTGAATACTGACCCTTGCATAACGTCTTATATAAGCAACCTTTTGTAAAACTCGTATTTCATCTACATACACAGATAACATATACAATATACATACATACATACATACATACATACATACATACATAAATACATACATACATATATATATATATATATATATATATATATATATATATATATAGATAGATAGATAGATAGATAGATAGATAGATCGATAGAGAGAGAGAGAGAGAGAGAGAGAGAGAGAGAGAGAGAGAGAGAGAGAGAGAGAGAGAGAGAGAGAGAGAGAGAGAGAGAGAGAGAGAGAGAGAGAGAGAGAGAGAGAGAGAGAGAGAAAGAGAGAGAGACCGATATAGACAGACAGATAGATAGATTTATAGTGATATATATTGTGTGTGTGTGTGTGTGTGTGTGTGTGTGTATGTGTGTGTGTGTGTGTGTGTGTGTGTGTGTATGTGTGTGTGTGTGTGTGTGTGTGTGTGTGTGTGTGTGTGTGTGTGTGTGTGTGTGCATGTGTGTGTGTAAGTATATATATAAAGAAATATTTAGATAAATAGATTCATTGCCAAGGATAGTTTCATAACAAAGTATCCTAAATAATTCAATTTGTAATCAACAGACAACTCTAAAATACAGATTGATACTAGAATTGCCCTTTTCAGCAACCTTTATGAAATAAGTTTCGTCATAGTAATCAAGAGTCGAATGGTCAAATGGATGTAGTCTTTTGCTTGCGATAATGTGCAGCCTAATTAGAATTGAAATAACACTTGTATTGATAATATTAATTGATAATAACAAATATCAAAATTATTTTCCCTATGATGATGATATTGATGATAATAATTGTTATTGATATTGATGATGATATTGATGATAACTCTATAACTTCTGGTACTACTAATGAAAACTGTCAATTTCTGTAATAAGGTTAATAATGATAGTAACATTAATGATGATGGTGATGATCGTAAAGTAATGATAATTTAGTTGGATGCTGAATAGATCATTGATTATTAATCTTATTCGTGTTTATAGATTCAGAGTTGACTACATATCTGTAAGATCTGTTTTGTATATTAGATGTGAGGTAATATACTTATCCTAATTTCGACACAATTCACATGGTAATAACAAACATCTAAGAATCTAATGGACGTAGATGGCAATGTTAAGTAGTACCCTTGGTAGTAGTAGCGTGGAAGACCAACGGTTCCATAAGGACAAATGTAGAGAAGTGATTAATCAGAAGGAATGATTACATAACACGAGACATGTCAATGACTTTTCGATATCACACCATCAAT
>BOPN01005736.1:15000-17500 GCA_017312705.2 Penaeus japonicus | reverse complement strand
TTTTTGTGTTTATTTTTTTCGCACGTTTCTCTTTTCTGTTCTCACTTTATACTCTTTTTCTTTTCATATCTAGTTTTTTCTTTACCTTCTTTCCTTACTGCATCCTCTCTATCTCACTATTTTTTTCTTCCTTTCTTTTCATTGTTCATTTCCTTTTTCCACGTGTGTACAAAAGGTACGAATGATAACGGATACCTCCAATAATTGGTGCGTTTCTGCGTTGTATTTCCTCCAGAATTTAGAACACAAGCAAGACTACGAGTTGTATTAATGTCAGACAAGAGCTGCGGATTCGCCTAATGTCCTTGACCTGTCCTTCATAGCGATGTATGTACCTTCTATGTATATTCTTTCATGTGTACTTAATCCTTTCTGAATGAATTCCGTCTACTCCCAATCCGGTAGATGTACAGCGTCATTTCTGTCTACTACTGTGGCGTTGGAAGTTCTGTGATGTTCAGAAACAACTTCCTGTTTCAATAGAATAGGATTTTTTTTTTTCAGACTTGGTGCATTATATAGTTTATGGCGTAGTTGGGGCTACTTAGGCGGTTGCTTATTTCATATTAAACATCCCCTTTTTGGTACAAGATGTATCAGCAATTTCAACTACATCAACCCAGAAATACCAGCTAACCATCTCGGAGATCATGAATTATGTAAGAGGAGGACGAGCTGGAACAATGGTATCCTTCGTCTTCTTAGTGTTACATTAAGGAATTAGTGCTACATAAAGGATTTAATAACATCTTCGACCCACGGGAACCCAGGGCTAGACCGTTAATTACCTTAGACTCCTTTCCTAAAAAAAAAAAAAAAAAAAAAAAAAAAAAAAAAAAAAAAAAAAAAAAAAAAAATATTCAATACATATAAGTTCACAGATGAGTCCACCGTCTCTATGAAGTCGTGTTTTTGGAAAGAGGGTCAACTGTCCTTCATAGTACTTACGACCCTCACAATCTGTACCGATAAATCCACTATGGGTCCATCAAAATTATTTGCGAAATAAATTTTTATTCTTACAGTCGGATTTCATTTGAGGGATGAAAGAAAAGGGAAGTGGGAGAGGTGAAGGGATGGGGGTGGGAGAAGAGAAACAGGGAATGGGAAGAGGAAGGAAGAAAAAAGAGAAAGGTGTTACGAGAAAAGGAAATGAAAGAGGAGGGGAAAGATTTGTATCCGGAAGGGAAAGAGGAAGGATTACAGTATGTAAGAAAGGATCGAGAGTAGGACGAATAGGGAAAATGAAAGGGAAAAGGGAAGGAAAGGGGAACATTCGATTGATGGGAAAGAAAGGCGAAACAAAGAGAAAAAGAAGACTTACAAGAAGAGACAGAGAAATGTGTCGTCAAGCAGACAGGGACGAACGGAGGAAAATAATTAGAACAAAAAAAAAATAATAATAAATAAAATAAAGAAAAGGATAAGAATAAAGACAGAGAAAACAAGAAGGCAGATGAGAGGAAGTAAGGAGAAAGGAACAGAGTGTTAAATGGTTCAATCACGGTTCTCGCCTGACCAGTTAGTGGTCGTTAATGAGCCTTGTGATCCAGACAGATTTCCACGGATCAGTCGGGGAGGCATCACTGAGCCATTCCGTTTACGTCGCCGGTGTGATATATAGACGCCGAGATCCCGGCCTACAATGGGACCCGGTGAATGTATGGAAGGAAGAGGTGGAGGGAGAGAGAGAGAGAGAGAGAGAGAGAGAGAGAGAGAGAGAGAGAGAGAGAGAGAGAGAGAGAGAGAGAGAGAGAGAGAGAGAGAGAGAGAGATAGAAAGAGAAAGACAGAGAGAGAGGGAGAGAGACAGACAGAGAGAAAGAGAAAGTGTGAGCGAGTGAGTTTGTATATGAGTGTGTGTGTGTGTGTGTGTGTGTGTATTTAAATGGCTAGAAAAGGTGTAGGTAAATATGGATTATGGGTGCGTATGCAAGGGTGATTTTGGCCTACATTGGGCCCCTGTGAGTGTATTGAAAGATGAATAGATTAGGGCAGGGGAGAGGCTGTGTGTGTGAAAGAGTGTTTAAATGGATAGGGTAGATGTGTTTGGAGATGGTTTATGTGTATGTGTAATTGTGTGTGTGTGTGTGTGTGTGTGTGTGTGTGTGTGTGTGTGTGTGTGTGTGTGTGTTTGTGTGTGTGTATGTGTGTGTGTCTGGTCGTTCATGCAAAAGAGGAGAGAGAGCTTTGCACAAAAGCAAAAAAATCATGAAAGCGAAGCGAAATGAAGTGTAAAAGTTTGGATATATTCGTATCTATATCCCTTCACCTTTCTCTCTCTCTCTCTCTCTTTATACACAGACACACACACACACACACATACACACACACACACACACACACAAACACACACACACACTGACGCATGTGCACACGTAAACACACACACACAAACACATACACACACATACACACACACATATATATGTATGTATATATATATATACATATATATAATTATATATATATATATATATATATATATATATATATATATA
>BOPN01005735.1:87500-91247 GCA_017312705.2 Penaeus japonicus | reverse complement strand
TATGTATGCATGTATATTTAAGAATGACTAAGATGAAATGAAAAGAAGGCAGCGCGCTCTGCCTGTGAAGCCGTTTCTTCCGAAGGGACCCAACCCTTTACAAACAATTACAGAAGAAAAACAGGCCCTAAAGACCGCTATGTGGAAGGCGATGACCCGAAGGTGGCTCCGTGTGAGCTACAAAGTCCGAATAAGGGCACGGTGACCTTTGACCTGCCAGGAACCTTCCAGAAATGGTCAAAGCACATATCCGTCACGGAGGACTCGCCAAAACATCATAGACTGGCGGAAAAAAAGGGCTGCAATTTTTCGTCTATGGAAAAATAAGTACAGGGGGTTGGGAATAATGCACATTAACTAAAAAGGTATATAATTATCTCGCACGCGCACATGGACTCTTTCGTGTGTATGTGTGTGTGTCTTTCTCTCTTTTTCTCTTTCTTTCTCTCTCTCTCCCTTCCTCTCTCTCTCTCTCTCTCTCTCTCTCTCTCTCTCTCTCTCTATATATATATATATATATATATATATATATATATATATATATATATGTGTGTGTGTGTGTGTGTGTGTGTGTGCATCTGTGTGTGTGTTTGCATATATGCGTGCGTGTGATAGTAAAAACAATGGGAACGGTAAAGATAAAGTAATAATGATCACGATAATTCTAGCAGTAAAGACATCAGTGTCAGTGGGGATGGCAATAATAAATACAACATTAAAGAACATCAAGATGAAAAGAGCGAAGGCTTCATATACAAAACTTGAACTTGCCGATCGTGGTATTCACAATAATTCTGTCGGCGATGATTTGCAATTACGACAGTTAGATGATGATGATAATGGAAGTGAAAATTATAACACTGATGATGATGATTGTGATTATTATGATAGCCGCAATAAAGCAACATCAATGATAATGACATCAATATCACTGCAGATAATTGCATTGTTTATAATAAAAATGATGACAATAGTTATGTTGGTAATAACATTGATACGACCGCTATTTACGTTATCTAGAAAAAAATAAATCTTTTTTGAGCAAAAGTCTGCGACGCCTTAATATTTGCGAGTCATTTATTGTTTATTTGTGCTGGGATTCCGTAGGACTAATTTAGTATCCATCGTTGCAATGTTGAAGCTCATGACCAAAATGCGAGTCTTTTTCTTTTCTTTTTTTTGGGGGGCAAGTCTTTTTTTTTTTTTAAGAACTCGGTTAGGTCTTGAAAAAAAAGGTATAAATGAGACTGTGAATAGGTCCTCGTGTTTCTATTACCTCGTCCTCGAAATTACATGTAATTCTGAGGTCGAAGTAATCGAGCCGCGCCAATTACACCTCTTGTGTTGTGAAGTTATTAAATCTCTTTTATACTTTTTTTCAATGTTGGTCGTAGTGAATTCGGTTCATCTACCGGGGAAGAACACCGAGTGAAATTCTTCCTCCGGATCCCTGAAACACTTGCAATAGACCCCAAGCCCTTTATTGACTAGAAAAAATAAATAAAAATAATGCTTGTAACATGAAACAGTTCACGGGCAGTTTTAAGTACTCTGTTTCATCATTCCATTTCATAAACGTGGGTCGCGACAAACTTGACGTGTCCTCTTTATTTTTATAATTTGGTCTCTTCATTGTTGCCTACATTCCATCTATCAATTATTCATCTATCTACGTCTGATCCAGTAACCACACTAGACCAGGCCAGGTTTCGCCCCCATGATTCGTATTATTATCTATCGTATCGTAATATCGTAGTATTATCTAGGCCAGTCTGCTCACGTCTTCGCTTCTGCTGATGCCCTGGCACAGACGGAGCGAGTCCCATCAACAATGGTCGTGTTTCCGGCCAGCTGTCGTGTTGCAATAGGGATTGATTGTCGTCCTTTCGAGAGGCGATCCCAGTAGGGAGAAGAGGGACCGGCCGGGTCTGACCTGTCCGCCCTCTTTTGGCGCTCGCGGGGGCTGCCGAGACCTTGGTCGGGGGGCGCACCAGCAGAGGGACCTGCGGAGACCTTGGTCGGGGGGCGCACCAGCAGAGGGACCTGCGGAGACCTTGGTCGGGGGGCGCACCAGCAGAGGGACCTGCGGAGACCTTGGTCGGGGGGCGCACCAGCAGAGGGACCTGCGGAGACCTTGGTCGGGGGGCGCACCAGCAGAGGGACCTGCGGAGACCTGGTCGGGGGCGCACCAGCAGAGGGACCTGCGGAGACCTTGGTCGGGGGGCGCACCAGCAGAGGGACCTGCGGAGACCTTGGTCGGGGGGCGCACCAGCAGAGGGACCTGCGGAGACCTTGGTCGGGGGGCGCACCAGCAGAGGGACCTGCGGAGACCTTGGTCGGGGGGCGCACCAGCAGAGGGACCTGCGGAGACCTTGGTCGGGGGGCGCACCAGCAGAGGGACCTGCGGAGACGGCGCCGGGGCCCGTGAGCCAAGGCCGGAGAGGCCGTGGCGAACCTTCCTCTCTCTCTCTCTCTCTCTAACCCTCTTTCTATCTCTCTTTCTCTCTCTCTTTCTCTTCTCTCTCTCTCTCTCTCTCTCTCTCTCTCTCTCTCTCTCTCTCTCTCTCTCTCTCTCTCTTTCTCTCTCTCTCTCTCTCTCTTCTTGGCTGCAATATCAGTTCAACTTGTCAACATCGGTTGTAGCAAGTTTGTCACCAGGCTTAGTGTCAACACAACATCAACCTCTCATTAAACGAGTAGTTGTTGCTTTTTCTTGAGATACAACCCTTTATCTAATCAAATATCCAGTTACATCTTATGACAAGTGACATACGCGAAAACGAGATTTAGCCCGTTGATAAAATCGGCGCGTCGAGTAGAGGGACCTGGTGAGAGCCTGGGGAGGGGGGGAGGCGGGGGAAAATCCAGCTGAATAAAAGGGGTCCCTGGTGGCGAAGAAGGGGGGGGGAGGACTGTACAAAGCTATACGGACGAAGGCTCAAAGTTACTACCCCCCCCCCTCCCCTCCCCCCTCGTATGAAAGAACGTTATTCCTCCTCATGAAAGTGCTCTACTGTTCCCTACCGTCCTCATAAAAATGACTCCCTGGGTCTACAGTACTCCCCCCCCCCCCGTCCCCCTTCTTCCTTCCTCATGAAGGTACTCCATGAATCTCCCCCCCCCCCCTCCCTTCCACCCTTACCCATGAAATTCCAGTGCCCCCTCTCCCCTGAATCTCCAGTACCACCCCTCCCATCCCTCCCATCCCTCCCTCCCTCCCTCCCTCCCACTCCCCATGAGAGTTACCCCCTGAATGTCAGTAATTCGACAGCCCCCCGTCCCCCCCCTCCCCCCTCCCCCCATTCTCCCCCCGTATTTCCTCCTTACGTCTAATAGTGACCTTTCTGCAGGGGGTACGAGGTGCTCCCCCATTTTTGGACTGTGCCCCCCTCAGTGTCCCTAGACCTTATGAATAACGAAATCAATAATGAATAATGGTTTAGTGAATGGTGGACACGCAAGACATTGGATTGTGAACGTGGCTTTAAAAAGTTAGATGGCGACGGAAAAACACAACTGCACACGGATGATTATTAACTGATAACAGTTGATGTTTATATCGATAGCTAAATACCTTAAAAAAACACAATTGAACACAATTATCAATGAGGATGATAGAATTAATCAGAAACCAATGGTAATTGATAATCATATCATAAACTAAACAAAAATATTACTGAAAATCACCAACTTAATCATTAGCTGCTGATAATTGGTGGCTTTATAAATGATCAAATACACAATTAG
>BOPN01005735.1:80000-82500 GCA_017312705.2 Penaeus japonicus | reverse complement strand
TTGACGGTATGTATGTCTACATAGAATGAAAGAAGGTGTGATTGGTAATGGCTTTAAGTTCTCACAAGCAAAAGGGATGGCTGTTGGGAAAGTACAGTGGAGATGTGGATACATAAAATAGTAATGACGATGGTGACTTTGGTGATAGTGATTGATGTTAAAAAGAGCGAGGATAAGAGGAACTATAATGATTGTGATAAAGGTAGAAAAATATGATAGTGATGATAGTAACGGTAGTGGCGGTAGTGATTATACTTTGATGATGATGATAATAATGATGATTGTAATTATAATGAGATAGGTTAGAATCACATGATTAATAACGATCATTTTTGTTTTAACTTGTAATATAGTTAGTGATACTGATGAACAAACCATAGCGACGATGGTAATCATATTAATGACAACAATAATTTGAAACTTGTATTTGTAGCAATAACTGAAGTACGTAACGTAACTGTAGGAGAGGAGCGAGAAAAGTTCTCTATTGCCACATAATCGACATTAAAAATACGAAGAAAAAGATTTACCGATGGCTAACAATGAGCAAAGTATTTTCGAATAGTAAAGAAACTTGAAAGTATTCTCAAGGTAGAACAGTGCCCGTAGTGACAAAGGCAGACAAGGATTAAAGTGATTACCACCCTACATGATGGAACGATTCCCTGAGTGCAGAGCAAAAGGATTCCCCAAATGCAATGCAAGGCAGAAGGATTCCCACAATGCAAGTTGCGTGCGACCCTCAAGCAGATGCAATGTCGAAACGTCCCTTGCTTGCACGTCCTGCATACTGTGGACATCTTATTTATTCATTCTTATCCACGACTCCTTCATTATCTCTAAAAATGAACAAACATACAAACAAAAATAAATCATGAAGGTAGAAGCGTAACCGAACTATTGTCCGAATGTGTGCGTTCGATCGCGTGTGAAGTTCTGCTCGTGTTCGGACAAGTTTGCGGGAGTCGAGCGAGAATAGAACGATTTTGGGGGATTTTATGCGTTGCTGTTGTTGTTTTTGTTGTC
The DNA here is from genome assembly GCA_017312705.2 of Penaeus japonicus. Classification (NCBI taxonomy): domain Eukaryota; kingdom Metazoa; phylum Arthropoda; class Malacostraca; order Decapoda; family Penaeidae; genus Penaeus; species Penaeus japonicus. The sequence continues at coordinate 81,474 of BOPN01005735.1, read as the reverse complement.
ATTTTGTTATTTGTGTCATTGAGGGGGGTGTTGCTAGTGCTGGATTTTGTAATTGTTTTTTTTTTCATGGGATTTTGATGATTATTATTGTTTTCGTTGTTTTTGTTTTTGTAGTTTCTTTTTTTTTTGGCTTTGATTGTGCTTAGTGAGGAAGATTGTGTGAAAACTATCGTAATAGGCATGAGGATTATGTCCTTTGTGATTACCATTTTAGTTACCGTGTTTTTCACGTTATTGTTGGTATCTTTTTCATTCTTGTGAATAGGATCATAATTTTCTAAAGAAAAAGAAAGAAAAGATAATAAGAAAAAATAAAATAAATAGATAGGTATGTAAATTAATAAACTGATAAATAAATAGGTATATCACAACCAGAATCGAACTTGACCATGATGTTTTAGGAACCAAATCCAATTTTTGTTTTCTTTTTTCAAGTTATAGTTAAGGAACATTTTTGTCTGGAGTGAACTGCTGTTGAGTTCATTTTGTTTGCCAAGTCTTGGTATGGTGTTAATGTTATGATTATTATTATTGTTTTCGCTATCATCATTATAGTGACGATGATGATGATAAAAAAAATATAATAATTATTATTGTTGCTATTATTCTTACTGTTATCATCATCATTATAATCATTACTGCATAATTATGTTGTACTATTATCTTTGTTATTGCTCTGACGTCCATTATTATCATCGTTGTCACTATTGGTGGCGTTGTTGCTATCCATGCGACCCGTGCAATATGTAGGTTAATTGCGCGCGGTCGAACGACGGGTCGGCGCAGCGTGGCGTCGCGTCGGCCGCTCGAGAACAGGTCCCTGGCGGCGCGCGAACTCCTCTTACGTAATTCGCCGCCTCGTCGCGTCGCGCTTATCGGTCGCAGGAATCTCCAGAGTGGCCGTCGATCGGGAACTGACGGTGTCGGCCTGCCATCTCGGTTGGCTGTTTCCGCCGCTCTCGTGTCGGCCTGGCCTGTCGTGTCGGCCGACAGATCGCGTAGGGGTCGGGGGGGGGGGGGCGAGGTTAGATCGGTCCGCTGTGATAGATTGAGGGGAAGGGGGAAGGGGGGCTTTTGTATTGTTGGTTGTATTTTCCTTAGGATAAGGTTTGTATTTATATTTGTGTCGCAGGTATGTTGTCTTTAGGGGGTTGTGCGTGTTGTGTGGCTTGTAAAATGAATGAGTACTCTCTCTCTCTCTCTCTCTCTCTCTCTCTCTCTCTCTCTCTCTCTCTCTCTCTCTCTCTCTCTCTCTCTCTCTCTCTCTCTCTCTCTGAATCGGACAGACGCGAGTTAGATATGTATTGTATAAAGCTGGCTGACAGAGAGAAGCAGGGGTAGAGAGAGAGAGAGAGAGAGAGAGAGAGAGAGAGAGAGAGAGAGAGAGAGAGAGAGAGAGAGAGAAGAGAGAGAGAGAGAGAGAAGAGAGAAGAGAGAGAGAGAGAGAGAGAGGCGGGGAGGAGGGAAAGAAAGA
>BOPN01005735.1:72500-75000 GCA_017312705.2 Penaeus japonicus | reverse complement strand
CTTTTGAAAAGTGTGAGCGAGAAACAATGAGCCTTATAACCCTCTTCCGCACGGCTCATTTTTGCTCGAGCTTCCCCGCCGCGCCTCGCTCCGACAGGGAAATTCGAGATCCGGTTGAGAGAAATAAATGAATTTACTCGCTTGTGCCCTTGTGTGTTTTCCTTCCTTCGTGTCCGCGTCAACGGTGAGGTTTGTTCCATATCTCTTTTTGATCTGATTTGTATTTGTATTTTGTTCATCCATGTATTATTATTATTTTCTTATTATTATTTTTTATGTATTATTATTTTCTTCTTCTTCTTCTTCTTCTTCGCTCGCTTATCCGGATTTCCTGAAAATTGGATATGTTGGAATTTTTGTTTTGTTGGGGAATTATTTCGAGTTGGGAGAATATACATCGTATAGTTTACACACACACACACACACACACACACACACACACACACACACACACACACACACACACACACATATATATATATATATATATATATATATATATATATATATATATATATATATATATATATATATATATAAGAGAGAGAGAGAAAGATAGAGTGACAGATAAAGAGAAACATATATATGTGTGTGTAGGCCTACAATTATGAACAGAACACTGCTTTATCAGCACCAGCTTTTATTTTTATTTTGTCATTTAACTTTAGTTATATTTCATATATTTCCTTAATTTCGATAGAAAAATACCCTTTTTCGTTTTCCATTGTTTTTCCCCAAGTATCTAATATATATCTTTATAGATCAGTAATATGCGTGATATTTACATCTATGATATACACATTGTTAAACGGAAAATTTATATTAAAAAAAAATGAAAATTATAAAAAAATTGTTTTTTAAGTCGTGTCCTGGAAACCGACAGGGAATTTTTTTTTTCAACGTAAGATAACTTTTACTTCACGATGGACAGACTTTCTTCGGCTGGAGTTATTTGCATAACTGTACGTTTACAGGCATTGTTATATGATATATGAAATTAGAAGAAACGAGTGATATGGCTATGTAAGAAAGAGTACATCCGGGTTTTGGACGCGTTTTCCCGCCCAAGAATTAACTGATAGCGTTTGTCTCTTGTTTTGTAATATTGAATTACAATACCTTGCTTAGAATATTCTTCGATCGAAACGTAGATATGTTTGCGTTTATTCTATGGAAGGAGAAAAATAAAAAACAACAGAAGGGGTAGATATTATCTTGTACTGAAATATTGAATAATGATGTGATTGATGTAAGAGGTAGAGTTGCAACTCGGTTTTTCTTTGTTAAAATGTCGGAAAATGCATTTTTTTTTCTTTTGTCATCCTCGCTGAAAGGAGAAATGTGTTGTTTTTTTTCCCCGCAATTACGTAATACATCACAGCTGCCAAAATCCGTAAAAATGTTAAAATGTAGAAGAGACGATTTCAAAAGGCGTCGTTTTCCCGCCAGGAAGTTTTAGCTTTCTTGAAATTACTCCTTATTTTACTCAGAATATCACTTGAAACCACATAGATGAAGTAGAAATACACGAAGAAGACCTCGTATATTGTACAAACCTCCTCCCAGCTCCAAAATAAGACGAAATAGACTATAATGATTAAAAAAATCCGAACTAGGCGATGGTTTCCCGCCAAAATGCGCGGAGAAGACGCCATTTTATTTCGCGGAAGATTTTGACACTTTTAACGTTTCCTCGATAATGAGGGGTTTGTGTCACGTCAGATAACCTAGAATGGAAACAGTTCTCTTGTTTGAAAACGTGGTATTGCATTTTTCGACAAGAGGAAAGGAAGTAAGAGTTTTTCAATTGGCTTTGGTTGTGTGTTTATGTTTTTATATGTTTGCATGTGGTTTGTGTGCGTTGATGGACGTTTCTCTCTCCACGTGATCGGATAATATTGTTGTATTATTTATTGAGTGTAGGCTATTATTGAAAGTTTTTGCTATTAAGATTGTTCTTCATATAAGGTTTGCCCCCTCCTTTCTCTCTCTCTCTCTCTCTCTCTCTCTCTCTCTCTCTCTCTCTCTCTCTCTCTCTCTCTCTCTCTCTCTCTCTCTCTCTCTCTCTCTCTCTCTCTCTCTCTCTCTCCATCTCTCCATCTCACCATCTTTTCATCTCTCTATCTCTCTACCTCTCCTCTCTCCCCCTTGCTTTCATCACCCCTTCCTTCCTCTTCCTCCCTCCCTTCTTGTTCCTCCACTTTTTCTACTTCTTCTCCTCTTCATCCTCCTCCATTACTCCCCCCCCCCGCCCTCCCCCTCCCCCTCCCCCCTCCTGCGGCCACGTGGCTTCAGCTCCGTCTCCTTCGCCTTCTGTGTCACCAGAGCTGCGGATTCCGAGGAGCGGATGCGGATTACCGGATTAGCGCTAGTCCTTTCGTCCGTCCGTCCGGTCATGCGGAGGTGGGCGTGTGGCTGCCGGCCGGCCGGCCATGCACGCGGTCCGGTCCCGTGGTGGCTCGTGAGTGAGTGTGTCGGTTGCAGGGGGTGGGGGAGTGGG
>BOPN01005735.1:60000-67500 GCA_017312705.2 Penaeus japonicus | reverse complement strand
TTATTTTATAGTATCATTATTCTACTATTTATATTCACATCCTTCACATCACCGGCGCCCTCACCATCATCCCTGCAATTATCGTTTCTCACTTATCTCTACCATGCAAGTTGCAGGGAGATTGCACAATCGCAACATTTTTTTTTTTAATCTGGTCGTCTTGTCATTGTTCGTCCGAGTTCAGCCATCGACTCCACCTGAATCGAAAGGCTTGGAAAGGTGGTTGACCTTTGTCGGACGGTCGTTGAGCCGAGGTCGAGTTCGAGTTTGACATTCGGATAATAAGGCTTTTTTTTCTGGCCGGTTGAGCTGAGCTGCGCGCCTCTGTGTCTGTCTGTTTCTTTCGGCTGGTTATTTGTGTTTCTATAGGATGGATTTTTTTTATTATGTGTTTATATATGTGTGTATGTTTCTATTCAGTTATCTATATGTCCATATATCTGTCCTGACATACACCCATGCACGCACTAGTTTGTTTACCGTAACTTTCTTTTTTTGTCAGCAATCAGGTGAAAACCAAGTCATTATTTTTTCTCCCAGTTGGACACATTTATTCTAAGGCCCTGTCTGATGTCCTCTTCGGGTCATCAGTTTGCTCAGCCACTGACCTTTCTCAATGCCCCCTCCCCCCCCCCCCCCACTATCTCCCTTTTCTTTTTCCCTCTCTCTTTGTCTCTTTCTCTTTCTTTCTCTTCTGATTATACCTTTCTATTTCTGTTTTTCTTTCTCTCTTTCTTCATGTTTGATTCTTTTTGTTTCTCTCTCCCTCTTTCTCTCTCTCTGTCTCCCTCTCCCTCTCTCTATCTGTCTATCCCTCCCTCTCTGTATCTACCTACCTCTCCCCTCTCCTTCTCTTTCTACCTCTTCTCCTCCTCCTTCTCTCCCCGCGGTCCCTCCTCCTCTCTCTCTCTCTCTCTCTCTCTCTCTCTCTCTCTCTCTCTCTCTCTCTCTCTCTCTCTCTCTCTCTCTCTCTCTCTCTCTCTCTCTCTCTCCCTCCCTCCCCTCCCCTCCCCTCCCCTCCCCTCCCCTCCCCTCCCCTGTTCGCGAGCGCCCTGGCCTGGCCTGGCCTGACCTCATTGACCTGATTTCCGTGTCCTCCCGCAGGCGTACGAGCTGTCGACGCTGACGGGGACGCAGGTGATGCTGCTGGTGGCGAGCGAGACGGGCCACGTGTACACGTTCGCGACGCGGAAGCTGCAGCCGATGATCACGTCGGAGGCGGGCAAGGCGCTGATCCAGACGTGCCTCAACTCGCCGGACCCGCCGCAGGTGTCGTCGCACCAGCACGACCAGCGCATGTCGGCCACGGGCTACGAGGAGACGGAGCTCACCTACGCCGTCAACGAGGACGAGCACAAGGTACGCCAAATGATGTATTCCGCGCCCACGCTCAATTCGATGCACCAGGGCGGCACCATGGCGTCGCCCTCGCACCACGCCGCCGCCGCCGCCGCCGCCGCCGCCGCCGCGCTCCAGACCCACCACCACCAGCCCCAGTACCACCACCCGCACCCGCCGCCCACCCCGCACCTCTCCACGCCCACCTCCACCCACCACATGAGCCACCACCACCACCACCTCAGCCAGGCCTCGCCCGGCCACACGGCCCACGCCGCCCACGGCGACCACGCGGGCGTCGGCCTGCACCAGCACACCCACCTGGTGGCCCCGCAGACGCCCCTGCCCTCCCACTCCCCCCTGCCCCCCCACTCCCCCATGGGCGCACCCTCACCCACCTCGCCCTATCCCAGTGTCCACCACCACCCGCACCACCACATACCCACCCACTCGCGGTAGGGCCCCCTCCCCCTCCCCCCCCACTCCAAAGCCCAAGGGCGGCGCCTCGCCCTTCCCCTTTGCTCCCCCCCCCCTCGCCCTTCGCCCCTAAGGGAGGAGCGCCCCCCTTCTTCCCCTCCCCCGCGCGGTTCCTGGAGCGGTGTCGTGGCGGCGCGTGCGCGGCGGCGGCGGTGCCCCCCCCCCCCCCACGCAGTTTGAGAGGAGGTCCCCTGAGTGTTGCGTTATGATGCAAAGAAAATAGGAAGGAGGGAAGAAAGGAAGGTAGGAAGGAAGGAATGAGGGAGGGAGGGACACAACCCCCACCACCTCCTCCTCCTCCTCCTTCTCCCTTCTCCATCTTGGTCTCCGCTCTACCTTCACTCAGGCCCCCTCCTTCCTCCCTTCCCCCCCACCCCCCACCCCCCAACACCAATGCAAGTGCTGAGTCAAGTAGTTGCATGATTTTTTTTTTTTTGTTTTTCTTTTGTTTGCTGTTGTTGTTGATCGCCTCACCACCAAACAACACGCGGTGAGTGTGTGTGTGTGTGTTTACATGCGTGTGCATTGTGATGTATTCCCCCCTCCCCTCTTCCCCCCAACACACACATTCCCCCTCTCCCCCTCCCCCTTCCCCTTCCCCCACCTGTTTGTTTACGTCTGTGTGTATGCATGTATGTGTATTGTGTGTGCGTACACGCCCGCATGCACACACGTGTACAACTATAACTGCGCAGTTTGAAAGGGGAGGGAGGGGAGGAAAGGGGGAGTCAGCCCCCCTCCCCCCCCCCCCCCCCCCCCCCCTGCTAGCTAGAAAGCCCTCCTAGAACTTCCTGTGAAGAGACTAGTGGTGAGGGCGATGCTCATCAATGTAATGATGATGATGCTTGATAATGACGATGACGACGACGATGTTGATGATGATGATCTCAGTGTGATGACTCGTGTGCCATACATGTACAAGCAGTGTCAGAGACGGGCGAGGGGCCATGCAGCGCCAGGTGTCATGCAGTGCCGACGGCCTTAGAGTGCCGAGTGCCATGCACTGCCAAGAATCATGTAATGCCAAAGGCCATGCAATGCCAAATTCCAAAGTCCATGCAGTGCCAAATGTCATGTAGTGCCATGCGGTGCCAATGGCCATGCAGAGCCAAGTGCCATGCAATGCCAAGGGCCATTAGAATGCCTGTGTTGCGTGTTCCCTGCCTCTACGACATGCTCAGGTAGGCCTAGATTTCCGAGTACTTACCCCCCCCCCCCCTCCCCCTCCCCCCCCCCCCCCCCCACCGTTCCCCGGGAGACGGTGAATCGGCGGCGAGTCTTTCAAGGCGGTGATGAGTAAATAGTGAGTGATGATGAGTAAAGAATTGTGATGAATTACGTTTGTTTGTTTGCTTGTTTGTTGGCATTTGAGAGAGACATTTATTTTGCTGCTGTGATTTTCCTTTTTTTATGTAGAGTTTCGTTGGCTAGAGGTGTTGAGCAGACATGTACGAATACCCATTTTTTAAAGAAAGAAATTACGATATATATATATTTATATGTATTTAAAAAAAACGACAACAAAAGTGTTCATTGTTATTCCATTTGATGTTTCACATATATATATATATTTTTATGTATTGTACTCACTCCACACATTCCTAAAAGGGGAGGGGGGCGGGGGCGGGGGGGTATCTCTTCAGTGCCCCACTCTTAAAAAAACCCGTATGGTGCCTCCCCCCTCCCCCCTACCCCCACACGTGCACGGGGCCAAGCAGATGAAATAATTGTGATAGAAGGGTAATGATGATGGTTTTGTAAGTGCCAGAGTTTGGTTCTTCCAATCTTGTTTTATGGTGTATTTTTTGTGTGTATTGTGCCTATGTGATTGTAGCAATGATTATTATTATTATTATTATTATTATTGATCTTGTTATTGTTAATACTGTGACAGTGCACGGTGTTGATGTGCTCGAATGTGTTTTTGCTAAATTACTTAAGATTTGTTTTTTTTTGTGTGCATTATTATTATTATTTTCCTTGTTCTACATGTCCAATTTGAAAAGCATGTCTCTTTTTGTATTTGCTTGCTTTCCATGTATTTTTTTTCCGTGTGTTTGTTTTTGTGTCTGTAATATTACCAGTGGTCGGTCTGTCCTCATTATCACGTTTCTTTTTTTTTTTTTTTTTTTTTTTTAGCACGATCTGTCTCTTTATGTATTATCGGTTTGTTTGTTTGTTTGTTTGTGTGTTTATCTTGCCTTGTCTTTCCCTCTCCCTACACATTCCCAACACGTGGCTACCTCAAGAGAACTCACAGACGCCACCCCTCCCTCTCCCCCCCCCCCCTCACCTCACCTCACCTCATCCCCACCGCCCCTACCCTGCCCTCATACCCCAGACCTAGACTTAGGCTCCACCCCACCGCCCCCCCCACCTCCTCCCCTCCCCCTCCTCCCCCACCTCCTCCCCCTCCCAAGCACCTTCCACGTCTTTGAAGCGTGTCTGTCTGTCACAAGTGTCTTAGCTGTCTGTGCCTTAACGAGAGAGTGCCTTGAGGAGTGCCTTGAGGAGTGCCTTTAGGAGTGTCTTGGTGGTGTCTGGCAGTGTCTGGCAGTATCTAGCGGCGACCGGGGCAAGACGAAAGGCAGGTGGATAAGCCTGGCTTGCCCGCGTCAGTAGCCTTACCTCATGAAAAGGTATATAAGTGGAAGCTCTTCATGTATATACACATGACAATTTATAGATGTTTATATGATATATATATATATATATATATATATATATATATATATATATATGTATAAATATATATATATATATATATATATATATATATATATATATATATATTATATATATATATATATATTATGTACGGTGTTGAGCAAGACGGTTTTTCATGCTTTCGGGAGTGAGTGAATGAGTGCCATTTCATGTGCGTGTGTTTGTTTGTTTGTTTAATGCCGCCTTAACTGAGGACACGCGAAACAAGGCCGTGGGCGTGTGCAGGTACGAGGGGGCGTGTGTGTCTGCGCCCATATGTGTGGTTGCCCTGAGCCCTACCCCCTCCCATCCCCCCAACCCCCCTCCTCCATGATCTTTACCAAATGTGATGACTTCATTAGTTGTAATGTTCCCAGTGGGTCCATATTTTAAACTGATATTGTAGGCCTATATAATATTATTATATTATTATAATTATTTTATACTTGTAGAAATGCGACTGAGGAGCTGTGTCCTTCTTAATTTTATCTTGTGTCTTTGATATAAATTATATTTGATTTTTCCTTCGTCGAAGAGGAAGAATAGAGAGAGAGAGAGAGAGAAAACAGTGTGTATTACTGTTGTCTATGTCTATGTATAGTGTTCTCGTGCCATTAGAAGTATAAAAAAAGCAAAATTGAGTGTGCGTGCGTGCCTGCGTGCATGTTTTGTCTTCAAAGTGAGTGAGGTTGTGTTACAACACAAGAGTCACAGCAACCGCCGTAACGAGAGTGACGTCACAGCCCGCGCGACGTCACGAGCTCTGTGACGTCACAGCCCTCGCGGCGTTACGAGCTTTCGTGACGCGAGCGTGACAGCGTGTTGCGCAACAGCTTTACTGGACACGCGAAGTTGCTGTGGCCGAAGACATCCGTTTGAACGAAGGACTGTCGTGGTCATCCCTCAAGCCCCGCCCACGCACCGCAGTCTCCGCCCACGTTCGGTCGGAAGGAGGCCCTGGCGGAAGTCCCTCAGGATGCTGCAGCGGCGCCCGGGCCTTACGGATGACTCCGCCCACCTTCAGCAGCGTGTGGGCGTCTGAGAGAAGACTCCGCCCATCCTGAAGAGTATGCAGGCGTCTGGGAGACTTCTCCGCCCACCTTCAGCAGCGTGTGGGCGTCTGAGAGAAGACTCCGCCCACCTGATACAGTATGTGGGCGTTTAAGAGACTTCTCCGCCCACCGTGGTGTTGGAAAGGAGAGAGTGGGCGTATTGAGATAGAAGAATCCGCCCATAGCAGCGCATCGTGGGCGTCTAAGAGGAGACTCCGCCCATCCACATCAGCTCGTGGGCGTATTAGAGAAAACTCCGCCCATCCCCAGCGTGAACACGTGAACGCCTGAGAGTGGACTCCGCCCATCCCCACCGGCTAGTGGGCGTGTAAGACTCGGCCCAGCGTGAGCGGCGCGCGGGCGGCGTGGGCGGCGTGGGCGGCGTGGGCTGAGGGCAGTAAGGACACACTAGTCGCGCGAGTCGGCCTTTCCCCGAGTCGTGGCAAACAGCTTTAACCTGACGATCAAGAGAAAATTGACGGGCATGTTGGGTGTGGAGGAGGAGGAGGAGGAGGAGGAGGAGGAGGAGGAGGAGGAGGAGGAGGAGGAGGAGGAGGGAGAGAGAGATGGAGCAGAAGAGGAGAGGAGGAGGGGGGAGGAGGAGGAGGAGGAGGAAGAGAAGAAGGGATCAGGATAAGACGAGGAGGGAGGGGTGGAGGAGGAGGAGGAGGAGGAGGAGGAGGATGGAAAGGAGAAATATAGACATAGCAATCAGTGCACTGTTATGATTGACTCCTCTCTTCCTCACTCATTCATCTTCCTCGTCTTCTTTCCTTCTCCTCCTCTTCTTCCTCTTCCTCCCCTCCCCCCCTCCCCCCCCCGGAGCCGTGTTCTCGAAGGTCTCAAGGCTTTCCCAGGACTCTCCATCTCTCCCCTCGTCTCTGCCAAACCCACTCCCTCCCTGCTTCAGGTGCTTGCCCACTCCCCTCCCCTCCCCTCCCCTCTCCTTCTCCTTTCCTCATCCTTTCTTCTCTCTCTCTCTTCTCTCTCTTCTCTCTCTTCTCTTTCTCCTCTTTCTCCTCTCTCTTCCCTTTCTTCTCTCTCTTCTCTCTCCTCTTTCTCCTCTTTCTCCTCTTTCTCCTCTCTTTCTCTCTCTCGCTCGCTCTCTCTCTTTCCTAATCTATGTGTTTCCATCTCTTTGCCTTTCCTTTCTATATCTCTTTCGCTGTGTCTCTATCTCTCCTTCTCCCCCCTCCCCCCTTCCCCCTCTCGATCCCTATCAATCGTATCTCAAAGGCGAGATACCTTTCTCCTTGTGCCTCCAAGAGAGCGAGAGAACGAGGGAGCGAGAGAGCGAGAGGGCGAGAGAACGAGGGAGCGAGAGAGCGAGAGAGCGAGAGAGCAAGAGAGCGAGAGAGCTGAAAGGCAGAGAGCGGGGAGGAAACGAGAGAACAAGGGAGCAGGGAGCGAGAGAGCGGAGGGGCGAGAGAACGAGGGAGCGAAGTGAGGGGAGGCGAGAGGGCGAGAGAACGAGGGAGCGAGAGAACGAGGGAGCGAGAGAACGAGGGAGAGAGCGAGAGAGCGAGAGAACGAGGGAGCGAGAGAGCGAGAGAGCGAGAGAGCGAGAGAGCGAGAGAACGAGGGAGCGAGAGAGCGAGAGAACGAGGGAGCGAGAGAACGAGGGAGCGAGAGAACGAGGGAGCGAGAGAACGAGAGAGCGAGAGAGCGAGAGAGCGAGGGAGCGAGAGAACGAGAGAGCGAGAGAGCGAGGGAGCGAGGGAGCGAGAGAGCGAGAGAGCGAGAGAGCGAGAGAGCGAGAGAGCGAGAGAGCGAGAGAGCGAGGGAGCGAGGGAGCGAGAGAACGAGGGAGCGAGGGAGCGAGAGAGCGAGAGAACGAGGGAGCGAGAGAACGAGAGAGCAAGAAAGCGAGGGAGCGAGGGAGCGAGAGAGCCAGAGAGCGAGAGAGCGAGAGAGCGAGAGAGCGAGA
>BOPN01005735.1:32500-35000 GCA_017312705.2 Penaeus japonicus | reverse complement strand
AGAGAGAGAGAGAGAGAGAGAGAGGGAGAGGGAGAGAGAGAGAAAAAAAGAGAGAAAGAGAAAGAGAGGGAGGGAGAGAGAAAGAGAGAGAGAGAGAGAGAGAGAGAGAGAGAGAGAGAGAGAGAGAGAGAGAGAGAGAGAGAGAGAGAGAGAGAGAGAGAGAGAGAGAGAGAGGGAGAGAGAGAGAAAAAAGAGAGAAAGAGCACACACATAAGAGAGAGAGAGAGAGAGAGAGGCAGAGAGAGAGAGAGAGAGAGAGAGAGAGAGAGAGAGAGAGAGAGAGAGAGAGAGAGAGAGAGAGAGAATAAAAAAGAACTGGGCGTCAACGGTACAAAAGACAGAAAACTCGAAAAAAAATGATTCTGGACAAAGAATGACGTCATTTCTCACGGGTTGACAGGCGGGGTACGAACTCCCTCCCCTTCCCCCTCCCCCTCCCCCATCCCCTACCCTCTACCGTTCCGTTTTTTCTGTTCTTTTTTGTTGTTATTTTTTGTGACGTTAATAAAAAATGGTTAGATACTGCTACTATTATTATCATTAGTGTAATCTTATTGATATTAATACTACTTTTACTAATAATGATAATCATTATTATTGTTGTTGTCATTAACATTATTGATTGCTATTATAGTTATTATTAATAATATTATCAAAATCACTAATATCATTATCTTTAAATTTCTTATCCTGATCATTGTTATTATAGCTATCAACAGTAAAAGATTTAGCAATTAGAAGGATCAATGAAATAGAAACTTAAATGACGCTAATAATCGTTGCAGCTTCTGCGTTCACAATCGCGTTTTTTTCTCTCTCGTTGTCTCTGTTTTCCTTCGCTATGTCACTAAGAAGGAGAAGGAAGGAGAGGAAGAAAAAGAACGAAGTGAATCAGTGATAGACGCAAAAGAGATAGACATGAAAAAGAGAGAAAAAAATATGTAATAAAAATCAGAAAATGAAGTAAAATCAGTGCCAGTCCATGACAGACGCGAGTGTCAAGTGTCATGCCTCAAAGCAACCTGTTGGTGACGTTTTTGACACTGTTGCGTCAAAGTGTCACGTTGGCACCACCATGGAGGGTTGGTGTAGCACCGTTATATGCAGAGTGGCACTAGGGCACTTAATGTGGCACTGATGATTATAGCAATGATAATTATGATAATTATAATAGTAAAATTAAATACGGTAACACTAATGACAGTAATAATAATGCATATTATGATTATTTGTATTCAATATTTTTCCTTCCGAGTAAACTTTGTACTATTGAACTAGTTGGCACCTCCCCCCCCCACACACACACACAACTCCCCCCCACACACGTACAGACGAAGCCAGTTTTGAAGGAGACCCCGTGTTTCTTTGGGGGGAAGGGGGTAGGAGAGGAGGAGGGAAGGTGAGTGAAGGGAAGGAGAGAGGAGGAAGGTGGGAGGGAGGGAGGGAAGGTGGGTGGAAGGGAAGGAGAGAGAGGGGGGAGGAAAGGTGGGAGGGAGGGAAGGAGAGAGAGGGGGGAGGAAAGGTGGGAGGGAGGGAGGGAGGGAAGGAGGGAGAGGGGGTGGAAGGAAAGGTGGGAGGGAAGCAGGGAGATGGGGGCGGGAGGAAAGGTTAGAGGGAGGGATGGAAGGAGAGAGAGAAGGGGCGAAAAGAAAGGTAGGAGAGAGGCAGGGAGAGGGAAAAGTGGGAGGGATGGAGGTATGGAGAGATAGGGGGAAGAAAAGGTGGGGGGGAGGAAAGGAGGGAGAGAGGGAGGGAAGGAGGAAGGAAAAGTGAAGAAAGGAAGGTAGAAGGAAGGGTTAAGAAATGAGGGAAAGCAGAAGAGAAGGAGATGGAAAGAAGGAAGGGGAGAAAAAAAAATTAATGGAGGGAGGCGAAAGAGAGAAGTGAGAAAGGAAGGAGGGAAGGAAGGAAGGATATGGAGCGAAGGAGAAGTAGAGGGAGGAGGGGAAGGTCTTGGGAATTAAAGGGATTTCGCCAAGGGGATTTAGCGGGATTCCACGTGGCACTCTGGATTATGCTCTCTCTTATGCTCCGCCCCCCCCCCCCTCCTACTCTCCCCAAGTCCTAGTCTGTCCCTTCTCCTCGACTATGGATTTTTGAATAACCAACATACCCAATTATGACACGTATGTTGTCATATATTGCTACCATAATGTGCTACTTGCAGCCTTGGTTCCTCACTGGCACCATTCTGGCACTATTCCAGGCATAGTGAGCAGCCTCCACGACAAACGTCAACCCGTTTTTTTTCTTTTTTCTTTTTTGTAGTGTTAGATAGTAATGGAAACGTATTTAATTTTCCAGCGATTTCAACAGAAGGTACATGAAAGCTGGAGATCAATGTCCGTAGGCTATCGCACACAAAACCAACTTACGTTTGAATGTTTTTTTTGCTTTGTTTTTTTGTTATAAGTCTAATGATTTAGGATATTCCTTTTCATCATCATCATGTTGTTTTTTATATATATCTGAATTATTTTTGTTTTTATCGACATGAGTT
>BOPN01005735.1:10000-12500 GCA_017312705.2 Penaeus japonicus | reverse complement strand
GAGAGGGAGTGAGGGAGGGAGGGAGAGGGAGGGGGCTGGAGGTAAAGAGGGCGGGTGAGGGGGGAGGAGAGGCAAGAGTGGAGGGGGAAGAATAGAGGGCGGGGGATAGGGGGGGAAGGGGAGGAGAGGGGTAGAGGTAACCGTGTCCATCCGGCTGTATCTTTCTTTCTTTGCTTGTTTTATTTTTTCTCTCCTTCCCTCCTCTCCTCTCTCTCTCTTTCGCTCTCTCGTTCGTTGTCTCCTTCTTCCTTGTGTCGTATGCTTGTTAGTTATCGTTAACCTTGCGTTTGTTTGTTTCTTTCTTTCTCTTATTATCTTCCCGTGCATGTTTTACCTTCTCGTTGGCAATGTTCCGTTGCCGTGCCTGTTAGTCTGTCAGTCATCCTGTCTGTCCATCAAGTGATTTTGTCCATCTGTTAGTCTGTCTGTCTGTCTGTTACTCACACATCTTGTTGATCTGTTAATCTGTTTGTATGTCTGTCTGTCTGTCACGTCAGCTAGGCTGTTTGTCTTTGTGTATTTATATATCAGCCGTTTGTTTGTCTGTCGGTCTGCTTGTCTGCATGACTGTTTGCCTTGCCAGCTGTTTTGTCAGTCCGTCAGTCAAAAATTTTCTATGTCATTCAGTCGGATTCTGTGTCAATCAACCATGCATTTTGTTTGCAGCATGTCAGTCAGTCAGTCGTTTTGTATGTCAGTCAGTAATTTTGTCAGTCAATAGTTTCTTCTGCCTGTCAGTCAACCAGTCAGTTATTTCGTCGGGCACTCTGCCGATTATTCATTTGCCTGTCAGTCATTTCGGGTGACATTCTGTCAACCAGTGACTTCGTTTGCCAATGTGTCAGTCAGTCAAGGCGTCTACCAATCGCTTTACCTGCCAGTCAGGCATTTACATGTCAGTCAGTCCTTTCCATTGTCAACCAGTCCCTTTACCTGTCAGTCAGTCGTTTCTTGTAGCAGTCATTTCCCGCATCAGTCATAGGCTGTGCCAGTCCGTGCCTTAGCTTGTCAGTCAGTGGTTCGGCGTGCGAGTGAGTGCGAGTGCGATCGTCGCCATGCCGTCCAGCGAGGAACCGAAAGTGCGAGGCGAGCGAGTTGGACGCGCGCCTGCGCTCACGCACACGCACTTCCCGGCGGCCGGCTCCTGTCCCTGTGTCAGCTCTCGATCCTCGCTCTCTCTCTCTCTCTCTCTCTCTCACTCTTTCTCTCCCCCGTTTGCTTATCGGTGTGTTTGCTCCCCCAGCGCCCGTGTCATGCCCCCGGCGATGCCCGGCGAGGGGCCATGCCCAGTGCAACGGGAACTAGTGCCCCATTGCTTGCTTCTGGCGCACATGTGTGGAAGAGGCATTTGTATGCCGGTCGCCGCGCGCTTCATTCACAAAATCCCTCCCGCGTCCTCCTCCTCCTCCCTCCCTCCCTAACTCCATCCCTCCCTCCCTCCCTCCCTCCCTCCCTCCTGCCCCCTCCTCCTCCCTCCGTTCCTCCTCCTCCTCCTCCTCCCGTGGTTCATCCTCGCTCGACTCCTTCTTACTCTCAATTTCTTCTTTTTCTCATTCTCGTTCTCAATCTCTTTATTCTTCTTCCTTCTCTTTCTCCCCCCTCTTTTTCTTCGCTCTCTTCTTCTTCTCCTCCTTCATACCTCTCTTTCTCCTCCTCCTTCAGCTTCTCCCACTCTTCTCCTTCCTCTTCTTCTCCTCATTATTTCTCTTCTTCTTCTTCTTCTTCTCTTTCACCTTCTCTTATTTCTCTTTTACCTTCTCATCTTTCTCCTTTTCCTTCTATTTCTTCTCCTTTGCCGTCTCCCTCTCCTTCTCCTTCTTCTCTTCTTCTTCTCCTACTCTTTCTCCTCCTCCTCCTCCTCCTCCTCCTCCTGGACTGCAGGAAGGGAGGGCCCAGGGAGGGAGGAGGGGGGTGACCGGGGGAGTGATGTCGCGGGGAGAAATTTACACTAGGTTGTATGGTGTCATACTTCTCTCTATTTGTTCCTTTTATTTTTCACGTGTTTTTTTTCACTTTGTTGTTGTTTATTTCTTGTTTGGTTTGTGAATCTTTGTTTTGTTAGTTGACTTTGTTTTTCTTTTTCTTTTTTTTATTCATATATTGTTATTGTTGTTGTTATTGACGTCGTCATGGCGGTCCTTCTTATCACCTCTTCTCTCTCTCTCTCTCTCTCTCTCTCTCTCTCTCTCTCTCTCTCTCTCTCTCTCTCTCTCTCTCATCCTTTCTGTGTCTGTGTGTCTTTCTCTCCCCCTCTCCCAATCACCCGCACTCTCCCTCCCTCACCTCCCCCTCTCCCTCCTTCTGAACCCCCCTGCCGCCCTCCGCCCCCCTCCCTCCTGCCCTCCCGCCCGCCCGCCCGTCCTCGCCACCTTCGGACGCCGCGAGACACGTGTGTCTTCGGCCCCCATTTTGGGCGTTTTCCTTTAGGCCTTTCGGGGTTTTGGGCCTCCCGCCCGCTCTCTTGTGGGGTTGGGCCGCCCATGGAAGGATGCAAGGAGCA
>BOPN01005735.1:0-7500 GCA_017312705.2 Penaeus japonicus | reverse complement strand
TTTTGCTGTTGCTGCTGAGGAGGGAGTGGGGGTGGTGGTGGGAGGATAGAGGATGGGGGTGTGGGGGGTCTAATTAATTGCATCGTCAGGTAATTAGTCCTCCCCCTCCTCCCCTTCCCCCCGATACAGGTTAGGTCAATGGTTTAATTGCCGAGGCGTGTGTTAAGTCGTGGTTGTTAAGATGGCGGTCTTCAGTCTTCAGCTGTGGCTCCGAAGGCCGGGCTCTCGGGCTCTCTCGGCTGCCCCTTCTGCTTCTGCTTCTGCTGCTTCTTCCTCTGCTACTTCTGTTTCTCTTTCTGTTTCTTCTGATTCTTCCTGGCTCTCGGGCTCTCTCGGCTGCTCCTTCTGCTTCTGCTTCTGCTGCTTCTTCCTCTGCTACTTCTGTTTCTCTTTCTGTTTCTTCTGATTCTTCCGGGCTCTCGGGCTCTCTCGGCTGCCCCTTCTGCTTCTGCTTCTGCTTCTGCTTCTGCTGCTTCTTCCTCTGCTACTTCTGTTTCTCTTTCTGTTTCTTCTGATTCTTCCTGGCTCTCGGGCTCTCTCGGCTGCCCCTTCTGCTTCTGCTTCTGCTTCTGCTTCTGCTGCTTCTTCCTCTGCTACTTCTGTTTCTTCTGATTCTTCTGTTTCTTCTTCTTCTTCTGCTTCTGCTGCTTCTTCCTCTGCTACTTCTGTTTCTGTTTCTTCTGATTCTTCTCTTTCTTCTTCTTCTGCTTCTGTTATTTCTTCCTCTGCTACTTCTGTTTCTGTTTCTTCTTCTTCTTCTGTTTCTTCTGCTGTTTCTTCTTCTTCTTCGTAGCTTCTGCTGTTCCTTTTCCCCTCTGCTTCTTCCTCTTCTGTTGCGTCTTTTTCTTCTAATCCCCTTCTCTTTTCGTATTTCTTTTTTCATTTTTATTTTCCTCTCCCTCTCCCTCTCTCTCTCTCCCTCTCTCTCCCTCTCTCTCTCTCTCTCTCTCTCTCTCTCTCTCTCTCTCTCTCTCTCTCTCTCTCTCTCTCTCTCTCTCTCTCTCTCTCTCTCTCTCTCTCTCTCTCTCCTCATCGCCTCTTTTCTATCACTTTTGTCGTTATCAGCCTTTCTATCTTTCTACCTTTCTTCCTGCCATTGGTATTCTGAAGGAAGTCGAATGGAAAAGGATGATGATAATGATGGTGGTGATGTTGACATTGATGGTGATGAGGACAGGGGTGATGACGACGAAGATGAAGGTGGCAGTTGTGATGAAGATGTTGATAATGATAATAGTATTAACATTGTTATTGGTATTAGTGATATTATGCTTATTGTTTTTATCATCTTTTTTAATCATTATTGTATTTTTTTTATCATTATTACTAGTAATACTATTATCACCATCATCGCCACCACCTCGTTTTCCTCCTCATACTTCGCCAACAACAACAGCAAGAAGGAAAACAAGAGCACCCCCCCCCCCCCCGGCGGCCGCGCCCCCAAGCGTCCCGACAGAAGGAGAGGCGCGGAGCCACAGCCTCTCCTGGCGGGGACAGCGGCGGCGGCGGCGGCGGCGCGACGGGGCGGTGCAGATGTTCCTTCGGGCTGTCGGATGGTCGGAGGGCGCTCGGGGGTCTCTCCCGAAGGGACTCCAACGCCGCCCTTCTGGTCGAGGAGAGGCGAGGGAGAGGTCTGCCACGGCGGGCGTGCGCCCCGGCCCTCCGTCAGCGCCGCGAGTGCGAGCAGGTGTTGGCGTGGGTTTCTGAAGGGGGGGGTGAGGGGGAGAGGGGGGAGGAGGAGAGGGGGTTGGGGGGGCAAAGGGGGGAGTGGGTCGAGGGGGTTGGGGGGGTGAGAAAGGGGGGTGGGGGGTGGGAGGAAGAGGCTGAAGGAAGTTACAAACAGGTGGGCCACATGTTGTCCGGGCGATGTTAAATGCTGCTATTAATGAATTGTTAGTTTTATTAATCCGTTGTCCCGCGGCGGTCGCTGGTGACGTGCCGCCGGTGATGTGAAAAAGGGGGGAAGATGATGTTTTGATGTGTTTGTTCACGTACGATGTTCGTATCTCGAGTTCGTATTCAGATTTGGAAGTGAAATTACATTTGTTAAGATATTAATTAACATGTTACTTCAGTAATGGTATGTTGATAGGCCTATATCAGGGATGATGGCATTAGTTAATCAAGTATCATGTTAATGCTAATATTAACGTGTTAGGCCGTATGGAATCTGATGGATGGTGTTACATATATGTTAATTAATTCGGTATTAGTAATGTTAATGCGATATAGATATAATGATATGTAGGTTGATATTTTATGTCAAGTTGTCATGTTACATGAGGTTTATATGTCATGTTCTTACCCTGATTTATATGTAAACATGTGGTATTGGAGTAAGAAATAAAGAAATATGTGCAGAATGATGATAGTAAAGATGAAGAAGAAGAACAAAATAGGAGGAGGAGGAGGAGAAGAAGACGAAGATGAAGATATAGATGAAGACGAAGTAGGAGAAGGAGAAAAAAATAAGACGAAGGAGAAGGAGAAGAGGAAGAAAAAGAGATGGAGAAGGAAAAGGACGGAGGAGGGAGAAGGAGAGGTTCAGGAGATGGGAGAGGAGGGAGAGGAAGAGGGGATGGGGAAAGGATGGGAAGGAAGAAGGGATGGAGAGGAGGGAAGGAAGGGAGGAGGGAGGAAGGGAAGGCGTGAGGCCACCAACAACGAGGGGGGGAGCCAGGAGGAGACGGAAGGGGAGGGGGGGCGCAGAAGAGAGAGAGAGAGAGAGAGAGAGAGAGGAGGGGAGGTCTATCTACGAGGACAGGAGAAGGGGAGGAGGGGGAAGGAGGGAGTGTGTGTGGGGGGGTGGGGGGGGACGAGGCCGCCAGCCAGTGCAGTCATTCACAGTAGCGTCGACCGGACAGGTTCTCTTGGCTCGTGGGTCGGCGCCCTGGGGGAGGGGGGAGGGGGGAAGGGAGGGGAGGGAGATCCATTCAATGCTACACCGGGGGAGGGGGAGGGGGAGGGGGAGGGAGGACACGGGGGTAGATTAGAAGGGAGGGAGGATGTTTGGGAAGGTTTTTTGTTATTGTATTTTTTATTTATTTATTTATTCGTTTTAGTTCCCTCTTTCTCCAAGTTTATTTTTCTCTCTCTGTCTGCCAGTCTGTTTGAATGTCTCCATTTCTATTTTTGTTTATTTATTTTTATCTTTCTCTGTTATCTCTCTTTCTCTCTTCATCCTGCCCCCTCTTCTCATCTTCATTATAGAAAATATTACTAATGTTGCGGTATTCACTGTTGTTATACTTCTGTTGTTTGTAAGTATAGTGTAAGTAATTGCATGAAGATTCGTGTGTTCATTATTTTCGTTACTACTACAACAACACAAAACAATGATCATAATGTTAATGATGGTGAGAAAGATGAAAGTGATTATTATCATGATGATGATGATGATAATGATGGTGATGATGATGATGATAATGATAATAACAATGATAATCATGAGAATGATATAGATGGTAATGATTATGATAAAAGTAATAATAGGAGTAATGAGATAGGAAAATGTCAAAGAGGATAATTGCTGTTGCTATCACTGTTGCTTTAATTATCAAAATTATTTTTGTTGCTGCTCTTTGTATTTCTGTTGTTATTATCATTGTTAATACTGAAATTATTATCATTACGAAAGAGAGAGAGAGAAACTGATGAGGGATAAGAGAAACGAAGAATAAGTAACAGAATAATCATAATAATAATGATGAAGAGGATTAAGGAGATGAAGAAAGGGAGAGAGATAGAGAGAAGACGAAAAGGAAGTAAAAGAGGGAAAAACAAGGATTGGAAGGGGAATGAGGCGGAAGGAATGAATAGAAAGAATTAAGAACAAGCAAAGAGTGGAGAGAAAAAAGAAGAAAAGGAGGAGGAGGAGGAAGGAAAAAGAAGGAGAAGGGGAGGAAGATGGAGGAGGATAAACAAAGGAGGGAGAGGGAGAGGAAGAAGAAAAAGACAAATAGGAAGAGGTGAAAGAAGAAGAAGAAGAAGAAGACGACGGAGAAGGAGAAACAGAAGGAGACGGATTAAGGGACAAAAAAAGAAGAAAAGAAAGAAAGAAAGGCGAGTAAGAAGAAAAAAATAGAAACAATAAAAAAAGGAAGAATAGGAGGCGGGGGTTAAGGAGAGGGAGGAGTGGATAGCGACGAGGAGGGGGGGAGGGGGTAGAATGGGGAGGGGCGGGTTCATTCACAAGACTACAAGTCGGTATGCAGGTGGAGGGGGGAGGGGGGGGGGGTGGAGAAGGCGGGGGGGGGGGAAGGAGTAGGCTAACTTGCAGTGTGACTTCGCATGTGTGTCCATTGGCCCTGGCCTCTTCGAATTCTCTCTCTCTCTCCTTTCTCTCTATCTGTCTATCTGTCTTATTTATTATTTATCTGTCTGTCTCTAGCTTTCCCCTTTCCTCTCTCTTTTTCTAATTCTTTCACTTTGTTATTATATCCTCCACTTCTTCTTCTTTTCCTTATTCTTCTCCTCCTCCTCTTCTTCTTCTTCTTTTCCTTATTCTTCTCCTCCTCCTCTTCTTCTTCTTCTTTTTCCTTCTCCTCTTCTTCCTCCTCCTCCTCCTCCTCCTCCTCCTCCTCCTCCTCCTCCTCCCCCCCCCCCGCCCCTTCTCTGCACTCCAGCCTCCCAACGCTCGCCGCCTACACACACACACACACACACACACACACACACACACACACACACACACACACACACACACACACACACACACACACACACACACACACACACTACGCGCGCGCGTGCGCACCCGATCCTCGTTGACGCGGCCGTATCCTTCTGTTAACATATGTGGGCGTCTGTGCACCTGTTCTCTTGATAACGGTAAAGGTGATAAGATAACAAAGCAATATCAACAGTAGCGGGCTTACATGACAATATTATCAGTTACAGGCTAATATTAACAGTAACAGGGTAACAGGACACTTAACATTAACAGGAAAATACTAACAGTAACCGGGTAATGTTACATGACAGTGTCGTTAGTAACAGTGGCAGAGTAACGGGGTAAAATCGACAGATTAAAGGGCAATAATAAACGTAACATAGTAACATGCCTATATTAAGTGTAACGGGGCAATAGTAAAAGCAATAGGAAAATATTGACAGTAACAGGGTAATAGCATCAGCGTGACGGGCGAGGGAGGAGGAGGGAGAGAGAGAAAGGTTAAGAGGGAGAGGAGAAAACAGGGAGACATAGAAAGAAAAGAGAAGAGGAAGAGAGGAGAGGAAAGAGGTGAGGCGAGGGGAAATGAGAAAAGAGAGAGGAAGAGGCGAAATCGGAGAAGAAGAAGAGAGACGAGATGAGAAGAGAAGGAAAAAAAGAAAGAAGAAGAAAAGAGATGTGAAGAGAAAGAAAAAGAAAAAGAATGGAGAGGAAGAGAAGAGAAGAGAAGAGAAGGGAAGAGAAAGATAAAGATCCACCCTGCGCACGGAGCCACGAGAAAGCCGCTCGCTTAAGCCACCTTGTTAACTACCGACTCGAGATTCCTTCAGATTCTCCAAGGAAATTAAACCGAGGAAGTTTCTCATTTGGGTCATTTGGGATTCCTTAATTGCCTTTGTTATGCTTGAGGTTTCACCGATCTTTCTTATTGAACTCGTACCTTTTTTTAGATTTTTTTTCTTTGTTATTTATACCATTTTTTTTTGTATATATATATATATATATATATATATATATATATATATATATGTATATATATTTTTTTTTTCTTTTTCTTTTGTGTATGTGTGTGTGTGTGGGTGGTTGGGTGAGTTCATGCACCTGCATGTGCTTTAGAGATTGACTTGCAAAGTCGGGGACTAAATGCACCAGGACAGTCTGCGACGAGCGACTGCGAACGAGCGAGACACCTGTGCTCGCTCCCTCTCTCTCTCTCTCTCTCTCTCTCTCTCTCTCTCTCTCTCTCTCTCTCTCTCTCTCTCTCTCTCTCTCTCTCTCTCCTCTCTCTCTCTCTCTCTCTCTCTCTCTCTCTCTCTCTCTCTCTCTCTCTCTCTCTCTCTCTCTCTCTCTCTCTCTCTCTCTCTCTCTCTCTCTCTCTCTCTCTCTCTCTCTCTCTCTCTCTCTCTCTCTCTCTCTCTCTCTCTCCCTCTCTCTCTCCCTCCCCCCCCCCCCCCCCCCCTCTCTCTCTCTCTCTCTCTCTCTCTCTCTCTCTCTCTCTCTCTCTCTCTCTCTCTCTCTCTCTCTCTCTCTCTCTCTCTCTCTCTCTCTCTCTCTCTCTCTCTCTCTCTCTCTCTCTCTCTCTCTCTCTATCTCTCTCCCTCTCCCTCCTCTCCTTCCCTCCCTCCCTCCCTCCCTCTCTCCCTCTCCCTCTCCCTCTCCTTCCCTCCCTTCCACTCTCTGTCTCTCCCCTCCACCTCTTCCCCTCCTCCTACCTCCACCCCTCCCCCCTCTCCCTCTCCCACTTCGATTCATTCTCTCTCTCCCATTGGCTGAGGTGAGTCTCCCCCCGCCCCCCCCCCCCTTTCACCCCCTCTCCTCTCCACCCCACCTACCTCCTTCCCCTTGACTGACCACTCCTTCTCTCCTTCTCTTCCCTGTTTTTCGCCCCCTCCCCTTCCCTCCCTCCCTCTCTCCCTTTCACTCATTCATTCTCCCTCCCTCCTCAGCTCCTCATCTCACCTACCCCCCCTTCTCCTTCTTCTCCACCTCCTTCTCTTTTCCCTTCCTACCTCCCCTCTGCCTCTTACTCCCTTTCTCTCCCCCCTCTCTTTTTCCCCCTTCCCTCCCTCTCCCTCTCTCTTCCCTCCCTCTCCCCCTCTCTTCCCTTTTCATTCCCTCTTCCCCTTTCCCTCCCTCTCTCCCTCTTCCCCTCCTCTTGTCCCTAACTCTCCCCCCCTCTTACCCCCCTCTTCCCTCTTTTCCTTCGCCCTCTTTGTCCCTCTCCCTCTCTTTGTCCCTCTCCCTCTCTATGTCCCTCTTCCCCTCCTCCTTTCCCCTCCTCCTGTCCCTCTTCTCCTCTCCCCTCTCATCACCCACTCCCCTCCCCCCCCCTCGTTACACCGAGTGGGTGGGGGTGAGTGAACCAGTAATTTAGATTTAATGTGTTGTTGGGCGCGATGCGTCTCGTTGGCTCGGCGTCGCGTCTTTTAATCCCCGTTTTCTTTCATTTCGTCCTTACCTTTCGTTATTTATTTATTTATTTATTTTATTATTATTATTTATTTTTATTTTTTTGCCTTATTCTCTCTCTCTCTCTCTTTCTCTCGCTGTTTCTTTCGTCTTTTTCTTTCGTTATCTGTTTTTTCGCATGTCTCTTTGCTCGAATGGTATGATTTACTTTTTTCTTTTCTTGTATTTATTTATTTATTTATTTATTTTTATTGTCAATCTTTATATTTTCCTCCTTCCCTCCCTCTTTCCTCCTCTCTCGTCTCTCTTCCTCTTCTTCCTTCTCTTCGCTCCCCGTACCTTTCTCCCTTTTTTACCCATCCCCTTGTCCCTCCCCCTTCTCTCCCTTCCTCTCCCTTCTCTCCCTTCCTCTCCCT
>BOPN01005734.1:85000-91251 GCA_017312705.2 Penaeus japonicus | reverse complement strand
CCACCCCACCCACCCCACACCGGCTGCAAATCAAACTCCCAAAGTGAGGCGGGCGGGCGGGCGGGCGCGGAGGTCCATTCGGAGAAGGAAAATAGCTGATCGAGCCAGCCATCATAAATATTACAGATATTCCTGGTTCGAAGAGTGAGATAGAGCATTGGCGGCCGCGAGAGGGGGGGGAGGGGGGAGGGGGAGGGGATGAGGGATGGATGGAGGGACTGGGAAGGGAGGGGAGGGAGGGTGATGGGGAGCGAGGGGTGCGAAGGTAGGGAGGGGAGGGGAAGGAGGGAGAAAGGAAGGGGTACGCAGAAGAAGATAGTGTCCGGTATACCCCTCTTCTCCTTCTTCCTTACCCTCCGCTATCCCCCCGTCATCACCCCCCCCTCCCCCCTTTCCCTCCCTTCCCCTCCCCCTTTCCCTCCCCTTCCCCTCCCCTTCCCCCTCCCCTTGCCCTCCCCGTTCCCGTTCCCGTCTTATTCCCCTCTTCCCACCCCATCCCCACCCAACCCCCACCCACCCCCACCACAACCCCCACCCACCCACCCCCACCCCCACCCACCCACCCACCCACCCACCCTCACCCCCGCCCATCACACACGACCATTTTTACGAGCGTCGGACCGTCCAGGCAGCGCTGAGCTCGCGGCGTCGCGGTAGCTCGTAAATAGCGGCTAGCGAAGGCTTATCGCTGATTTACTGGACGCTCCCGCGACACTCCGTTATGAATAACATTAAGATACCCAGCGCCGAGGAGGGAGAGAGGGCGGAGGGGGGGCGGAAGGGTGAGGAGGGGGGGCGGAGGGCGGAGGGGGGGCGGATGGGGGGCGGGGAAGACGGGGAGAGGGGAAGGGGTTGGAAGAGTCAAGGGGATGGGGGTAGGGGTTCCTTCTTCCCCATCCCCCTCCCTCCCTCCTTTCCCTATCCCCTATCCCATTCCCTCTCCCCTAGCCTCTTCTCCAGCCTGTCGATCCCTCCTCCCTCCACCTCTATCCTCCCTCCTCCTCCCTCCTCCCTCCATCCTCCCTCCTCCCTCCTCCTTCCTCGCCCAACACCTTCTCCTAACTGCACATCCATCAATCATTAGAGGGGAAGGAGAGCGCGGGAGGACGGAAGGGAAACCGACCTTATATCCAGGCGACGTAAGGGTGACATCGAGACTTCCGTGAGCTCTGCGGGTTACGGCACGTTACGGAGAGAGAGAGAGAGAGAGAGAGAAGAGGGGAGAGAGGAGGGGGAGGAGAGAGGGGAGAGAGAGGAGGGGAGGGTGGGGGGGAGAGTATAGTATCTTGGAGCCCGGCGTCCGAGATACAGTGAACGGTCATTTCAGAACGGGATGAAAAAGTGCGTTTTGGACGATGGCAATGATTAAAATTATGGTAAATCAAACTTTATCTTGCGCCGCGCCGCCAGGGGGAAGAAAGTGACCGAATCGCCACGCCACGTCCGCGTGTGGGGGGGGCGGGGGGGGGGAGAAAGGAGATGAAGGAGGAGGTAGAGGACGAGGAGGAGGGGGTTGGAGGACGAAGAGGACAAGGAGGAAGAGACAGCGAAGGATGAGGTAGAGGAGGAGGAGGAGGAGGAGGAAGTGGTGGAGGACGAGGAGGAAAAGAAGGAGATGGAAGAAGAGGAAGAGGAAGAGGAGGAGGAGGAGGAGGAAGAAGAGCTAGAAGAGAGGGAGATAAAGAGGGGTTAATGGAGGAGGAAAGAGGAAGAGGAAGAGCTAAGCGCTAGGGAGAAGAAGGGGGGAAATGGGAGAGGTGGATGGATGAGAGGAAGAGGAGAAAGAGAAGGAAGATAAAGAAGAACGAGGAAAAGGAGGAGGAGAAGGAAGAATAAGGAGAGGGAACATAAGTAGGAAAAGGGAAGCAAGGAGGAGAAGAAAGAAGAAATAAGAGGAGAAGAAATAAGAGGAGCAGAAAGAAGAAATAGGAGGAGAAGAAGGAGGAGGTTGAGAAAGAAGAGGGAAGGATGAAGAGGAGAATGAGAGGAAGATCAAAGGATATCCCCCTTCTCTTCTCTCTCTCTCGCTTTCTCTTTCTTTCTTTCTCTATTTATTGATCTATCTATCTGTATATACATTCATCTATCTATCTGTCTGTCTATCTATCTATCTGTTGATCCATCTCAATCTTTCTATATTTCTCTCTCTCTCTCTCTCACTCTCTCTCTCTCTCTCTCTCTCTCTCTCTATCTATCTATCTATCTATCTATCTATCTACCTATATATATATATCTATCAACATACGTTTATACCTATCTATCGGCATCTATTTAAACATAACATCTATCTATCTATCTACCTTTCCTCTTAAGATTCCACACATTCGCCTTCTCCACCTCCCCCCTCCCCCCCACCCCCCCCACCCCATCCCGCCCCCTCTTCCCCCAATCGCTCCTCACCATTCAGCATTTACATATCTCTTTCTCCACCATTATATCCTCTCAAAGACTAAAAACAAACAAACAAACAAACAAACAAAAACGATTGAAATTATTAACAACAATAAAAAAAAAGAGGACGAAGAAAAATAAGATAAAAAGGAAGAAAAAAAAGAAGAAGACATTATTAATAAGCTCATCGCCGCATTAACGATGGTTGCAAAAATGATCCTCGAGGTATTTATACATTGCTAATCGCTCCCTCCCCCCCCTCCCGCCCCCTCACCCTCACTTCCACCGTCCCTTCCCCTTATCCCTCCCTCTCTCCCTCCTTCCCTCCTTATCCCATCTTCTCTCCTTATCCCTCTCTTCCCCTTATCCCTCCCTCCCTCCTTCCCTCCTAATCCCTACCTTCCCTTTATCCCTACCTCCCCCTTACCCCTCCCTCTTTATCCCTACCTCCCCCTTATCCCTCCCCCTTATCCCTACCTCCCTATTTTCTCGAAAAAAAACCCTTAATCAAATAAGAAATTTTAGAAAGAGATATTAAAGTCTCTAATTAATGTCAGGCAATTGATTATTAAACACAGATTATCAAGGTCGATGATAGCTTAGGTAATTAGGGACGTAATCTTACGGTGTCTGTATTGTGTGTGCTAATGAGAGAATTTTATATTTCTTTCGTAACTGCTTTCTCTCTGAGAGGGAGAGGGGGAGAGGTAGAGAGAGACAGAGACAGAGGGAGAGAGAGAGAGAGAGAGAGAGAGAGAGAGAGAGAGAGAGAGAGAGAGAGAGAGAGAGAGAGAGAGAGAGAGAGAGAGAGACTGAGAGAGAGAGAGAAACTGAGAGAGAGAGATAAGAGAGATAGAGAGATAGAGAGAGAGAAAGAGACTGAGAGAGAGAATCAGAGAAAGTGAAAGACACACATACACACACGCAAAGAGACAAAGACAGAGAGAATAATAAAGAGACCAATAAAAAAAGATGAATAAATATAAACATATCAGATATATAGATAGGCAAATCAACAGCCACAGATAAAAAGTTATTCACAGATAGATAGATAGTTATCATGTGAGAAAGTGTAGATGAATTAACAGCCAGATGGGTGATTAAGTAAGTAAATCAACACATAGTTATCAATAGTTTGATAAACAAGTAAACAAGGACATAAGCCTATTAAGAGACAACTGTTAAAGAATAAAAGTAATTACCAATATCATCATCATTATCATCATTTTTGTTGATATTATCATTATCGTTTTCATAATCATAATTAATATGACTGTTCTTCTCATTGATGTCGTTGTTATCACCAATATGATTACCCTTTTTGTGATGATTATGATTATTGTTATCATCGTTATCGTCATTGCTACACGAAAGATCTTGATAAAGATTATAATGATTGTAAAAATGAGGATAACAATCATGATGATGATTATCGTTATTATTATAATTTTTATCGTCATTATTATTATCGATATCATATTTGTCATGATTATCATGATTATTATTGTTATTATCATCCTTATTTTTGTTATTGTCAATATAACTATTATCATCAAAGCATCATCATTAATATCATAAAAGTTAACATAATGATTATCATTACTACTATTTCTTTTATTTTTTCATTATCCTTATCCTTATCAACACCAATATTTTCATTATCATCATTGTTATCATTCTTGATATCAATATTATCATTGACATTATCATCATTATCGTTATCATTGTTATCATTATCATCATTAGGTGAATGGATAAACAGAAAAAAGTAGACATGAAAATAAAATGATAAAGAGACGAATCAACAAAAATAATAAAGAGACGAATCAACAAAAATAATGAATAGACAAACAAATAGAAATAAATAGATACAAAAATATTAGCAAAGGAGAGTCACTGATCAAGAGAAAGTATGGAAAGAAAATAAAATATAGAAAAGAGGAATGAGGAAAGAGGAAGAGAAAGGAAGAAAAGAAAGAAAAAAAAATGAAATGTGGATAGGTAAGGAGAAGTATTTTAAGAAGATAAAAAATGCATAATGTATAAAAGTGGAAGAGAAGGAGAGAAAAGAGAATAAGGCAATAGAGATAATTACTCTAAGAAGACTGACAAAGGAAAGAATAAAAGGAAGAGGGAGGAAATAATTAAAGAAAGGAATAACCATAAAGAAAATAAATGAGGGAGAAAGATAATGAGGAAAGAGGAATGAAAATATGAAGAAAAATGTTTCAAGAGGAAAGAAAACGGAAAGAAAGAAATATGAGAAGAAAGGACGGAATAAGAGAAATAAAGAGAAATGTTTTAAGAGGAATGATATGAGAAGGAAGAGAGGTAATGGAAATAGAGAGATTGGAATGAGAAACGAAAAGATTAAGGAAAGTATCTTAAGAGGAAAGAAAGAGGAAAGAGAGATAGGAAAAGAGAATGAGTTAGGAGCTAAGGAGTTAGTAAAGATGAAGAGAATGAATAAAGAAGGAGGAATGGAAAGGTGAAGAAGAGTCTACTCTAAAAGGAAAGAAGATGGAGAGAGACACAGGAAGAGATAAAATAAGGAATAAGAAGGTGAAGGGATATATTCAAAGAAGAAAAGAAAAATGAAATAAAAAGCGATAGAATGAAACGAGGAGAGAGACAATTTTTTTTTCAAGAGGAAATAGATTTTAAAAAAAGAGGAAAGAGAAACATAAACAAGGGTTAGAGGAAGATGAGAAAAGGGAGAAAGTATTTCAAGAGGAAATAGTTGAAAAAAGAGGAAAGAGGAACATAAAAGAGGGCAAGAGGAAGATGAGGAGAGGGAGAAAAAGTCTTTCAAGAGGAAATAGATTCTAGAAAAAAATAGGAAAGAGGAACATAAAAGAGGGTAAGACGAAGATGAGGAGAGGGAGAAAAGTCTTTCAAATGGAAACAAATAAAAAAAAGAGGAAAGAGGAACATAAAAGAGGGTAAGAGGAAGATGAGGAAAGGGAGAAAAAGTCTTTCAAGAGGAAATAGATTTAAAAAAAGGAAAGAGGAACATAAAAGAGGGTAAGAGGAAGATGAGGAGAGGGAGAAAAAAATCTTTCAAGAGGAAACAGATTCTAAAAAGAGTGGAAAGAGGAACATAAAAAAGGGTAAGAGAAAGATGAGGAGAGGGAGAAAAAGTCCTTCAAGAGGAAATATATTTAAAAAAAAAGAGGAAAGAGGAAGATGGGGAGGGGAGAGAAAAGCCTTTCAAGAGGAAATAAAAAAAAGAGGAAAGAGGAACATAAAAGAGGGTAAGAGGAAGATAAGGAGAGGGAGAAAGTCTTTCAAGAGGAAATAGATTTAGAAAAAAAGAGGAAAGAGGAACATAAACGAGGGTAAGAGGAAATGAGGAAAGGGACAAAAGTCTTTCAAAAGGAAATAAATAAAAAGAGAGGAAAGAGAAATACAAGAGAGGGCAAGAGGAAGATGAGGAGAGGGAGAAAAAGTCTTTCAAGAGGAAATAGATTTAAAAAAGAGGAAAGAGGAACATAAACGAGGGTAAGAGGAAGATGAGGAGACGGAGAAAAAGTCTTTCAAATGGAAACAAATACAAAAAAGAGGAAAGAGGAACATAAAAGAGGGTAAGAGGAAGATGAGGAGAGGGAGAAAAAGTCTTTCAAGAGGAAATAGATTTAGGAAAAAAGAGGAACAGAGGGTAAGAGGGAAATGAGGAGAGGGAGAAAAAAGTCTTTCAAGAGGAAATAGATTTTTAAAAAAGGAAAGAGAAAAAAAAGAGAGGAAAGAGGAACATAAAAGAGGGTAAGAGGAAGATGAGGAGAGGGAGAAAAGGGGACGTAGAACGACTGTTGACTTTAGAGACCGTTAATAGAATCTGTGAGGGGAAATTTCTTAAATGG
>BOPN01005734.1:75000-77500 GCA_017312705.2 Penaeus japonicus | reverse complement strand
GGGGAAGGGAAAAGGAAGGGGGGAAAAGTGAGAGAAGGGAGTAGTAGGAAGGGAAGAGAGGGTAGGAGAGGGAAGGGAGGGGAGGGAAGGGAAGGGAGTAGGGAGGAGAAGGGAGGGAAGGGAAGTAGAGGGGAAGGAAGGGAGGAGGAGGGAAGGAGAGGGAAGGAATGTGGAGGGAAAAGGGAGGAAAGGAAGAGGGAAGGGAAGAGAAGGAAATGAGAGAAGAAAGGGAAGGAATAAGGAACAGGAAAGAAAAAAAGGAGGGAAAGAGAGAGAGACAGAGAGAAGGGGGAAGGGCAGTGGGAAAAGTGAAGATTGAAGAGAGTGTGGGGGGGAGAGATTAGGGGGAGTGAAATAGAGGGGAATGGTATTAAGAGAAAGAGGAGAGAGAGAGAGAGAGAGAGAAAGAGAGAGTCAGACACACACATATATAGAGAGAGAGAGTCAGAGAAAGAGAGCGAAATATAGAATAAGAATAGTCGAAACATACATATAATGTCAGAAGCAAAGAAACCTAGCGAAGGACACAAGAACGAGTAAGGAGATTATATAGTGAAAGTCGGCGTGAACTTCCGTAGAATAATCACATACTACCATAGCAACTATATATGGAATATAAATACTAAGCATGAATATATGATGATAAAAATGCTTCCTCATCCTTACTATTGATACTATATTATAGTTATGGAAGATCCCTTTTATTCCATGACTTGCAAGATATCATATAAGCACCTTTAGAAGTATGTACTCTTTTACTCACAAAGTTTGTTGCATATGAATGGTCCCTTATATCTTTTGGGATTTCTTAACCGTGACATTATTTTCATCTTACATTTGTTTTCAATATGATTAGTATAATCATCAATGGTATTCCTTTGATCATTCATATCATATTACAAAATATTGTTGTTATTCTTATTCTCATTACTATTGTTACTTCATCATCACTATTATCCCTATAATCGTAATTATCCTCATTTTCATAACTATCATTATCATTATTATTATCACCACAATCCTATCACACTTTTATCATCCTTATTATTGTCAATGTCATAATATTTTATCATTCATTATCATGATTCATTATTAGCATCACATCATCATTATCATCACCATCATTATTGCTTTGTGAATATTATTATTATCAATGCTATCACTTTTATCATAATCATTATCATTACCATCATTGTCATTAACATTATCGCCATTATCATCACATCACTATTATGAAAATTGTTACAATCATCATTATTGTCATTATCATTATAACCATTATTATCACCACTACACATATCAGCATCATCTTCATTATCATCTTCCATAGTCATGATCTTTATTATCAACTTGTTTTTTTATTAGAAGGATAATGATTATCATTATTTTTATTTTCATCATTATTATCATTATAATTCTTTATTGATTATAATTACTCCTATTATCACTGTTGATATTATAAACATGATTTCTAATAACATCATCATTATCATCATCATTATTATCATCCTTATTGTTAATATCATTTCTATCACTAAATTAATGTTATCATAATTTCGTTCCAATCATACTTATTGCAATATAATGAGTAAGATTCATTATTTTCGGAAGTCATTCAAGAGCAGTCATATATTAAACATTTTATTTTATTTTTAAAATATAAGTATATAATCATAATCATTATTCATATTCATCTGTTTTTCCCTCCTCCCTACCACTCACCTCCCCTCCTCCCCTCCTCCTCTCCTCCCCTCCTCCTCTCCTCCTCTCCTCTACCTTCACCCCCTTTCCCTTACTGTTGATGTTATCATTTCCTCTTGCACCGCTTCTCTCATCATCTCCCCCCTCCCCCTTTCCCTTTCCCCTTCCCCCCCTCTTCCTTCTATCCCCCCTGCTCTTATTCTCTCGTTCCCTCTTGCATTTCCTCTTTCTTCTCGTGGGTTAATTGTACCTCGCCAACCTAACCAGTGTTGCCAAGTCTCTGCGTCCGGGAAACCCCCTTGCAGTTGTCGGACCTGACCGCCAGAGGGCAAGGTCTATATTCAGATACACACTCTTTCGTAAGACAAAGAAAGAAAGAAATAGAAAGAAAAAGAAAATCATGTTCGCGAACTTATGAAAAAAAGAAGAAATTATCAAAAGACAAACCCCAAAAAGCTAAATGATTACAAAATGTAAAAATACAATAACTAGATAAAATAAATAAATAGAATAAGAAATATAAAAAAAGAACAACAAACCTGCAAATCAAGAAATCCCCCCTTCTACCCCTTCCCCCTTCTCCCCCTAACCTACCTCCCCTCCCCTACCCCAACCCCCAAACAAAACACCCCCCACCCCCACCCCACCCCACCCCCCTCCCACACCCCCACCCCCCACACCCCCCACACCCACCCCCTTTACCGCCGCGTTCAAGTTGTTAAGCAAAAGCCGACCGCCCGCGAGACAAGAGGAAACGCGACCGTTCTGGCTACACTGCGACGACCCGCTCTTATCTGCC
>BOPN01005734.1:65000-67500 GCA_017312705.2 Penaeus japonicus | reverse complement strand
TTCCTCCCTTCTCTCCTCTCTCCCTTACGAAAGAGGAAGAGAGGTAGAGGACTGATACATGCGAACACAGAAACAGAGGGAGGAGGGAGTAGGAAAAGGAGGAGGGGGAGAGTGAAGTGGGGAAAAGGAATGGAAGGGAGAATGAGTGAGTGGAAGGGGGGTGGGAAGAAGAAAAAAGGGAGAAGGGAAGGGAAAAGAGAAAAGGGAGGCAGAAAGAGGAGGGGGAAGGGGGGTGAAAAGTGGTAATATAAAGTAAGAATAAAGAAGGAAAGATTATGAAATGGAAAAGTAAATAGAAGGAGAGAAAGGAAGAGAGAGAGAGTGAGAGAGAGAGAGAGAGAGAAAGAGAGAGGGAGAGAGAGAGAGAGAGAGAGAGAGAGAGAGAGAGAGAGAGAGAGAGAGAGAAAACAAACACAAAACACAAAACAAAGAAACAAACACAAAACAAGCACACAAAAAATCCCAGCCAAAAAAACGAAAAAAGAAAGAAAAGAAAGATACAAACCTACCCCCTAAAAAGCATTCCGTTTTACTCCGACATCCAAACACATCAAGGTTTCGAGATAACCAAAAAAATGTGATACGATAACTTTTCCACATTCATTTCGGGCAACGCAAGGATCACTCTTAAAGGCACAACGGATCTCTGGATTTGCCGATAATAACAATAACACGTAAGCGATAAAAACAGGAGCATTACTCATAATGATAAACACAGTGCAGTGTAGTAACTTTCCTTCATCCCCTTCTGTGGTCCCTCCCCTCCCCTCCTCTCCCCTCCCCTCCTCTTCCCTCCCCTCCTCTCCAGTCACCTCCCTCTCCTTTCACCTCCACTCCCTTCCCTCTCCCCTCCCTCCTCTCCCCTCTCCCCTCTCCTCTCTCCTCTCCTCTCCTCTCCTCCCCCTTCCCTTCCTCATCTCCTCTCCTCTCCTCTCCCTTCCTCTTCCCTCCCCTCCTCTTCCCTCCCCTCCTCTTCCCTCCTTTCACCTTCTGTCTCTACATCTGCTCTTCTCTCTTCCTCCATTTGCTTCCTATCCCCCTCTTACCTTTCCCTCCACTAGTCTTCCCTCCTATTTCCCTCCTCTGTCCTCTCTTCCCCCTACCTTTTCCCTTCCTTCCCGTCTATATATATGTATTTTCTTCTCGCCCTTTCCTTCTCTGACTTCTCCTCCTCTTCTTCTCCCCTTCCTCCCCCTTCTTCTTCTTTCCCTTCTCTCACCTCCGTCCTCTTCCCCTTCCTCACTTCGCCTCTTTTTCCTCCTCACCCTCCGTCCTTTTCCTCCTTTCCTCCTTCTCTCCTCTCTCCCTTACGAAAGAGGAAGAGAGGTCGGGGACTGACACATGCGAACACAGAAACAGAGGGAGGAGGGAGTAGGGAAGGGAGGAGGGGGAGAGTGAAGTGGGAAAAAGGAATGGAAGG
The DNA here is from genome assembly GCA_017312705.2 of Penaeus japonicus. Taxonomy (NCBI): domain Eukaryota; kingdom Metazoa; phylum Arthropoda; class Malacostraca; order Decapoda; family Penaeidae; genus Penaeus; species Penaeus japonicus. Next base: position 66,080 of record BOPN01005734.1, on the reverse strand, counting down.
GAGAATGAGTGAGTGGAAGGGGGGTGGGAAGAAGAAAAAAGAGAGAAGGGAAGGGAAGAGAGAAAAGGGAGGGAGAAAGAGGAGGGGGAAGGGGGGCGAAAAGTGGTAATATAAAGTAAGTATAAAGAAGGAAAGATTATGAAATGGAAAAGTAAATAGAAGGAGAGAAAGGAAGAGAGAGAGTGAGAGAGAGAGAGAGAGAGAGAGAGAGAGAGAGAGAGAGAGAGAGAGAGAGAGAGAGAGAGAGAGAGAGAGAGAGAGAGAGAGAGAGAGAGAGAGAGAGAGAGAGAGAGAGAGAGAGAGAGAGAGAGAGAGAGAGAGAGAGAGAGAGAGAGAGAGAGAGAGAGAGAGAGAGAGAGAGAGAGAGAGAGAGAGAGAGAATAAGACAATGCATGTATATAAACAGCTAGACAGAGACAGGCACACAGATAGATAGAAGGAGGAATGGAAGACAAGAATGACGGAAAACGAAATAGACAGATAGATAAAGATAGAGAAAGAAAAAAAATCAGCGAGTGAGAGAAAGAAACACAGAGAAACAAAGCAAATCAGAGAGAGAGAGAGAGAAAGAGAGAGAGAGAGAGAGAGAGAGAGAGAGAGAGAGAGAGAGAGAGAGAGAGAGAGAGAGAGAGAGAGAGGGAGGGAGGGAGGTGGGGGGGAAGAAAGAGAGAGAAAATAAAAAGAGAATGAGAGAAGATTAGAGAGAGAGAGAGAGATGAAATGAAACGCAAACTCATATTCATCCTTACAGAGTAAGAGGAGCGAGAGGAGGTATGCTATATAACCCATACCCCTCCCCCCCTACCTTCCAACAACCCCCCCCCCCACTCCCCTACTCCCCCCCTACCTTCCAACAACCCCTCCCCACTCCCGTATCCCCCTTACCTTCCATCAACCCCTCCCCACTCCCCTATCCCCCCTACCTTCCACCAACTCTCCACTCCCCTCCCACTCTTCTCCCTCTCCCCCATCCCCTCCCCCCACTCCCCTCCCACTCTTCACCCTCTCCCCCATCCTCTCCCCCCACTCTACTCCCTCACCCCCATCCCCTCCCTCCCCCACTCCACTCCCACTCTTCTC